>LKUV01000177.1:0-102369 GCA_001414455.1 Hymenoscyphus fructigenus
ACGTGGGGCCTACCTGGCGACAGTCTCACAACCAGAAGCTGCTTTTGACCTCTCCTTCGCTGCCCAGAAGCTTAACCCTCAAAGCCAGGACATCACACTCCTCAATAAGCGAATCCAATGGCAAATTGACAACCCCACCAGAGGCCTCCAATTTATTAAGCTGGACAAGAATACCCTCAGACTAGTCATATTCACTGACTCCTCCTTTGCTAATAACGAGGACTTCACTTCCCAAATTGGCTATGTTCTTGTACTAGCAGATAAGCCAGGGAACGCCAACATTTTGCACTAGTCCTCTGTTAAGTGCAAGAGGGTTACACGAAGCGTTTTAGCCTCTGAATTGTACGCAATGAGCGCTGGATTCGACATGGCTACATCTGTCAAGGCAACCCTAGAAGCCATCCTTGGTCTCAAAATACCCCTCATAGTTTACACTGACTCAAAGTCACTTTATGAGTGCCTAGTCAAACTTGGGACTACCAAGGAGAAGCGTCTTATGATAGATGTAATGAGCCTACGACAAGCGTATGAGCAGCGCGAGATCAGCGAAATCAAGTGGATTGATGGCAATACTAACCCAGCGGACGCTATGACAAAATCCAAGGCTTGCCCTGCTCTGCGTAATCTGATTGATACAAACAAACTTGATATCAAGGTCACTGAATAGGTTGAACGTGGAATTGAATAGGAAACGAGGGAGATGATTAGTTGGATGGAATAGGCGCTTCCTTTCTTTACCCCTTACTGTCTTTACTGCTTTCTAGCTACTTTTAAAGTAGGCCCAGTGTCGTTACATATTCTTGGTGAATAGCACCTTCTACGACAGCTCAGTTGATCCACGTGCTTGAGCTCATGTGAGTGGCTTGCCACTCACATACTTAAGCTCACAGGATCCGACCCCTCTTTACCTTTACTCTTCATGCAATAAAGATATAGGAATACAACTACTTATTGCATCACACTTTATGACTACCAAGTCATACCAACAGGAATACTCCCATGAGCTTGGGTTTGAATGGCGTTGGTTTGGTTTTTGTCTGGATTTGGGAAGTTGTTGCCAAGCGGGTTGTTATCGAAAACGAAAGGGGCTGCTGAAATGATTGTTGAGAGGAATGAGAGCCCAACAAGGGAAGCTGCGGCGAAATTAACCATGCTGATTAGTTTGAATCTAAGATAGGCAATTATCAGAGATTTTGCTGGATTTTCGTGTAGTGAAATGCGAGCAAATATATGTTGTCGTCGTTTTCGTTTTCGACTAACAAAGGAGAGCTTCTTATGCTGCACGCAGAGGTAGTGGGGCTGGGAATTGAAGAAATAAACACCGGAAAGAAAAGGAAAAAGAGATAGAGGAAAGAGAAACAGGAAAATAGGAAAAGATGAAAAATAGGAAAGAGACGAAGGAAATTGAAGAAGTGGGATTGAGGATGAGAGTGAAAGTTTTTTTTTTCGTGGACTATTCAGTTATCTTTATACGCACCAATGTCTATCGATGTAGATTAATTTCAGTGTTGAAATTTGCTGAGAAGAGTATTCGGAATTGTTCTTGACCGAAGGTTATCCAGTCGGTATGGCTGAAGAGCAAGCTGTGAGAAGCTCGGAAGCTTCGCCGACAGATGAAGTCGGCCGCTCAAAGTCTTAAAATAGTCTTGGCAAGGCAAAGAAGCACGGTAAAAGTACCTCCGTGGCTTCGGTTGGCTTAAGCATTCGTTCCGAAAGGATGTGGTGGCTGAAGAATCAATTTGACAACTCCAAATCCGGATACCGATATGATTGGCCCAATTCAGTCTGTACGGTGTTATTTTTCTGGGGTATAATATCCCTTATATTCTAACCTTTAGTAAATACTATATTAATTATTTTAAGAAGAATTATATATATTCTCTAGTTCTTAATAACTAAATAAGTTAAATATAGTATATAGTAGATTAAATGTACCTAGTAGAAAGCTTAAACTATATTAGTAGAAGAAAATAAGAAGCTGTAGTAAAAAAATGGAATTACACACAGCTTTGCCATAGAACGCTACATTCCCTAAGAAACCTCGATACATCTAGTACACCTCTCAACACTGCTCTAAATGTATCGTGCGCAATCTACATAGTCAAACATGAAATAAAGATAATGCCAAAGAGAAAACCCAATATAACTCTGGTGTGAGAAAACCTGAAAAAGTAAGACCGGCAATTACTCATACTCACCCTCGCTTTTCTCCTAAGGCGTAGCTTATCCCCAATCAAAAGCCTCTTCTCTACTAACTCAAGTACAGCACACGTGAGATCTACTAATCTCCATTCAAAGTTCCCCAATACCATGCATGCAAGGAAGAGTTTCCAATTTCCCAGCTCAAATGCCTATTTAGGAGAAATCCGGGGAGGTAAGACAAAGGTGTATATTACGTGCTGACTTCTTATTATATCAGCCAGGAAGAACTAACTTTGCAAGGGAATACAAGTTAGGGAAATAAATCACTGTAAAGAACTACCAGCTTACCCCGTGACTAATTTTTAGCCTCTAAACATTTACCTAGTAAGCCGGACGAACACGGGTAAGCCAAATCACCCGGGGAGTCACGTGAGCACAACAGATTCGATCTTTGGTCTTCGTACTCTCTCTATGGCTGCGAAGGTTCCCTGGAAGTTGGAGTGATTAATTCTTCTAAGATAAGAGTCCGTAAGCGCTGTTGCATATGATTCAAGTAAAGCGGCGGAGGGAAGAGACTTAATGTGTCTATCAGTAGGTAACCTACAAATAGCACTGGAGCCACCAAACAAACCAGTCTCGTCAAAATATTTAAAAAGTAATTCAAGGTTTTAACTTCGCTTAGACCTAAAAATAAAGAACAGAGGGAATCCATTCCATCCAAAGCAGTTTGGTAGCTTCTCTTCTAATATTCAAAGCATAAAGTAAGGGCACTCATTTAAAAAAGTCGCCAACCCTTATTAATTTTTCACCCAAGAACAAAGTGGACAGCAATCCACCAACCCCCAACTCAGAAATTCTTGTCTCGCAAATGAAAAATCCCAAAGAAAATCCCCAAAGAATAGAAGAAAATAAAGAATTGAAATGACAACATCCTCCGAACTCAAGCTCGATTAGAAGGGGGGTGATCTTGAGTTTTTCATCTTTCTTTTTGCAAGCAGAGTGTTCACGATAACCACTGGACCACATTACAACTGTCTTGAGATTCTTATTTCAATCTTTGCAAAGACTTTGGGCTTGGGAGTTCTTAGAATGTTGTGGGGTGGGGCTATGGGAGGTTGAGATGTAGAGCGATGGGCGACAAGATCAAGGTCCTTGGCCCTCCCAACACCTCGAGACCACGAAGGCCAGCAACGAGCCTAGGTAATATGCCACTTGGCAACACCCCTCCCTCGCTCTTTCCTCCAAAAGCCCAATACTCACCAAGACTCATATCATCCTTTCACACACAAAAACAAACCCCAACATCAATGTCCAAATAATCGGTATTGGTATTCCTTTTTTCCAGTATCATCCCTACCCATACAAGTAAAAGTAAAAACGCCCGCTCTCTAGATACCCATATGCTCTAAGCCTTCTTCGCACTTTCTTTCTTCGCCTTAATAGCCGGTAACTGAAAAGCCTTACTCACACCCCCCTTCAACTTCTTCCATCCCAGAAACTCAATCTGAGGCGTCCAAGTCAAGACCCCAACCCAAGGTTGAACATTATAATGAACCTTTAATACCACGTCGTTCGTTTCCGCCAATTTGCCCGAGGGAGCGGTAATCTGGTATTTTGGTTTTTGATTCTTGAGTTCGAGTTTTCCCCTGCGCGATCGCAAATATTAGCATTCATTACTCTTCAACCCATTCCAACCCATTCCCAAACACCCAGTCCAAAAAAGAAAGCAAAGGAGGCAAAACAAACCTCTTAGGATCAACACTCTTCCCCTTCGCGCTCCTAACCAACTTCTTCATAGCCGCCGGCCCCAAATTCACAAGATGATCCGCCGACGGATTCGTAACAATGCTATCCCAAATAACCGCCTCATTACTCGCCTCGCTGCTCGTGCTATTCGGCCACGACGCCGAGACGTAAACGAAGACTTGTTTCGTGTTCCAGGTGAAGAGGGAGGAGAGGTCCGCGGACATGGTGAACCGGATGACGGCGTATTCTTCTTTTTTGGTGGAGTAGTAGTGGGGGCGGCCTTTGACTCTGTACATGCAATTTTGATTAGTATTTGGTTTTGGAATTGGGGGATTGGGAGGGGAAAGGAGGAGAGGGATTGAGGGATTGAATTGGGGAGAGGGGGTAGGTACACTTGAACAGTATTAACAGCAACCGTAGCCTTTGGCTCGCGAGGGGAGAATAAATCCGAAGCCGCGATCAGGGCCGCGACTACGAATGCGACGGTGGTGAAGAAGCCGAAGACATTCTGGGCGCGGACGATGGTGGAATGCATTGCTGTGGTTGGGT
This sequence comes from Hymenoscyphus fructigenus, assembly GCA_001414455.1. Classification (NCBI taxonomy): domain Eukaryota; kingdom Fungi; phylum Ascomycota; class Leotiomycetes; order Helotiales; family Helotiaceae; genus Hymenoscyphus; species Hymenoscyphus fructigenus. Next base: position 4,438 of record LKUV01000177.1, read on the forward strand.
TTCTGGCAGATGATACTGCTATAGCATGAGCTTAAGAATATGACTCCTGCTCTTTTGTGTGGGGTTTGAGGGGGGTGGAATGGATTTCTGTGAGTGAGTGAGAGCTTGAATTCTGTCCCTACCTTGAAGGACGAGGCTGGAGTTTAACACGTCTCGGCTTCAGCCACGAGGTGCAGCCGGGTCTCAAGTGTGGCTGAACTTCTCACAATGGGCCAATGAAAAGTCTGGAAATAATCCTCACTCCCTACTTCTTTGTATGGTTTGGCAATTGAGTGTGTCCTTATATTTACATATAATACGTGTACAATACATGTGATGATTCTACAGTCCATCACCATCCCTCCCATAACATATCATCACCTCAACTCAACCCCCAACTTCCTCACCAACGCCTCCCTAACCCTCTCATGAAACCCATTAACTTCCTCATTCCTCAAAGTCCTCTCCAAACTCCGATAATTAATCCTATAACAAAGACTCTTTCTCGCCGTCTTCGGATGCGTAAACTCATCCGTCTTCCTGACATCCTCCACCACATCCCCCCCAATCTCCCTCACAATCTCCATAACATCATTCTCATGGAAATCCTGCGTATTAGCTGCCTTCCCACCACCCGCAGCCGAGGATGTAGATTTAAGCCAGAAGGCTACGTCTTTGTAGCAAGTTGGATATTTGGAGAAGGGGACGAAGCTTTTGAGGGTTTGCAGGTTGGAAGAGACGCCTTTGAATTGGTCGAGGAATCTTGAGTCTTGCGACCAGAAGAGTCGGATATCTGGGATTTCGAAGAGGAGCATAGCGATGCGCTCTAGACCTAGGCCGAAGGCCCAACCTAGTTGTGATGGGACACCGGCATTTTCTAGGATTTCTTGCTTTACTACTCCGGATCCTAGGACTTCTAACCAATCCCCCTGCCAGAAAATCTCGAGTTCCCAGGAGGGACTTGTGAAGGGGAAATATGCCTCCACCCATCGAACCTTCAGCGGTTCATCCTGGTAATCTGGATTCGCTGCGATACGAGCAGCCTTTGCCCTTGAAAATATCTCTGCAACCACTAATTCCAATGATTTCTTCAAATGCGCTGCAATTGCTTCCGCTTCCTGGTAAGTCTGTCCATGTTGTAGCGGATTTCTTTCCGGGTGTATTGGTGGATTTGGGTCTTCCACTATCATATTGTGTTGAGGTAAAGCTGCTACGTCTGCCCAAACAGCTGCGACAATATCCCCACCCGGTACCTTCTTTCGATCCCACACTCGCGCTCCTTCCATCTGGTGAAATACAGGGTAATGTGTTCTATCAATTGCATCTCTACGGTAGACGTCCGCACTAATTGTATACCCCTCGCTTTCATTCGCCCGGAAAACATCTGCTTGATGTGCGCTGGTGTGTGTCCGCAGAACCGTCGTTTCATTCACGTAGTATGTATCCGTCTTGCTCCTCCCCGGATGATCTTGAGGAAAGCCCAAAGAATCGAAATTCTGATGTGTAGTAACGACCGGGAAGAAGGAGCTATAGTGTTTGTAACTGGGCGCGGGGAATTTGGATTCGATGATGGAGCGGGTTACCGAGATGGGGTGATCTTTTTGAATATGGAGTTTTCGATCAATTGCAGATCCGATGGTAGAAGGGACATTGAACCAAGAGTCCGTTGGATATGTCTTGTTCCCAAGGGTAACTTTGGCAGGGGCGGTACCTGCAGAAGCTCGTCAGTAGTAACCTCTCTTCCCACCGCAAATCGACCAACCTGTAGAATTGTACCGGCAGCTTGAACACACGCGCAAATTCCGCGCGGCGACATTGGCAAGACCTGTGAACAGGGCCAGTGTATCTCTCGCTGTAGAGAGACGTTGCCGTCTGGCGAGAGAAGCCATGCTCAATTAGCTTGAGGGGGTTTAAGCTTCAATGGAGTGCAACATTCAGACAAGCTTCTAGAGTTTCGATGCTGCATTCCTAAAGGGGAAACCCAAGCGATGGGCTTTAGCCTGCACCTGCCAAGCAAGGATGCGCGATGACGCTCAAGGCTGAAGCAATAATTTTTCTTGTCAAAACATGCCCAAGAATCCCGATTCTAAAACGAGGAGCAAATAGAAAATGAAGACCGAATCTACTCCGCAAATATCTATAAACCCATCACGAGCATGAGATCTTCTAAAGCTCGCAGATAAAAGTATCCCCGCCGCAGAGTTAACTGTTATTGCTCTCGTTTCCGTTCAGTCAGCCGCTGAACAGTGGAGCGGCCTCGGCCATTTTTACAAACTCCGAGTCTTGAATATCTTCAACCCTCAATTTCCCTCCATATTCTTATCTTCTCCCCTCCCCCTCGTTTTCAAACAGCCCCTCATTCTACTTTCTACGTTTGCGCGACACGGAATGCCCTCATTTCCTCACCCACAATCGCTACCATGTCCGGGAAGTTGTCGACTGTGCTCGAGAAGCAGGAGCAGGTAATGCGAAAGAAGGCCTGGGAACGAGAACACATGCGATACCCCTTCTGGTTCGGCGGAAGCGCCAGTTGTTTCGCAGCATGTGTAACTCATCCCTTGGATCTCGGTACGCCCCTCCCCTCTTTATAAAAGCAAAATACTAACCCATTAAATAGTCAAAGTAAGCTCCCCCATCCTGCAAAACTACATATCTACCCATATACTTACAACCGACCCCCAGGTCCGCCTACAAACCCGTAAACCAGACGCCCCCAAAACCATGGTCGGGACTTTCGTACATGTCTTCAAAAACAACGGCTTCCCAGGCCTCTACTCCGGTCTATCCGCCTCCGTCCTGCGTCAACTCACTTACTCCACAACCCGCTTCGGCGTCTACGAAGAACTAAAAGCAGACTTCACATCCACGAAATCCTCTCCCACCTTCCCCGCCCTAATCGCAATGGCGTCCACCTCCGGGTTCCTAGGAGGCGTAGCAGGGAACCCAGCAGACGTCCTAAACGTACGAATGCAACATGATGCCGCACTTCCAATATCAGAACGTCGAAATTATAAAAACGCCATCGATGGTCTATTACGGATGACAAAAGAAGAAGGGTGGAAATCGTTGTTCCGAGGTGTATGGCCAAACTCCATGCGCGCCGTCCTAATGACAGCCTCTCAACTCGCTTCCTACGATGGTTTTAAATCCCTTCTCATAACCCACACTCCATTAACCGATAACCTGACAACCCACTTCTCCGCCTCTTTCCTAGCAGGCTTCGTAGCAACAACTGTCTGTTCCCCCGTCGACGTGATAAAAACCCGCATCATGAGTTCGCACGAAAGCAAAGGGCTGAGAAAATTATTGGTGGATGTATATAGAGTCGAAGGTATGGGATGGATGTTTAGGGGTTGGGTACCTAGTTTTATACGCTTGGGACCGCATACGATTGCCACTTTCTTGTTTCTGGAACAGCATAAGAAGATGTATAGGAAGTTCAAGGGGATAGATGAGGTTGTGCAAAATCCTTGAGAAGGACGATTGCTTGAATTTTCGCTCGAAAAAAACAGAATTGGAAGATGACTAGAATTTTCCGGGGATTGGAATTGGGAGCTCGTATCAATTGGGATGCTCCTTCCAGAAGAAGAGAAGTGTATAGAGAAAAACGGAACGAAGATTGGCGACAGATTTAGAAGAGGAAAGAGCTCAGTGCCACGGAACCACGTATTTCTGGATTGTGTTTAGGGTTGTCAAGGTTGGTTGGAGTTGGGGGGGAAAGCATTAGAAGCATATAGAGGCGTTTAGAGGTGTACCCATATCATATATAGAAGGGGGATGTTTATTTCGTTCATAGAGAAGGTGGGGGGGAATTCGTAAATTTTCACATTACAAATTATATGAGAGACTCTCTGCTCTACGTACACCTACCTACATTTCCTTCATCTAGTGATTTGGGAGAAGTCGAGAAGCCGAAAATTTCGTTTCTTCCACACAAGTGTTTACGCGAAGATTCTCTAGAGGGGTCTGAAGAGGCACGTAGACAAATGATGGCCAATGAATAAATTTCTGTTTCTGTCTGCTGCATGAATGCTCCAAAAAGGAGCCCGCCGTTTGCCACGGTCTAGAGAACTTTTTTCTCCACCAACGCCATGAGCCCATCTCCCATTATGCAAGTACAATTACAAGCAGAATCTTTGGTTTTTGGTTTTCGCTTTTACCGCTCTGGATTCGGGAGGGCAGAAAACATACTTTTTGAAAGTACTTCTGCTTCATCCTTGAGTTAGTACCCTCCCGTTTCTCGTTGAGCATCCTCAAATTTCATGATACATCCAATTTCCCATTCTCAAGTTCCCCCATCTTAATTCCATCCACCACCATTCTGACCATAAGGTGTTGCTCCATACGGAGTCGCAGCACCAGTTTGTCCCCATCCACCACCACCCGTAGCTCCATTTCCAAAAGGCGTGGTGTATCCTCCTTGATCCCAACCAGCCGCAGCACCGGAATCCATATTCATATCTGGACTCCTTGGACCATCGTAGTCTGCTGCTGCTCCACCATTTGCTCCCTCAGTCAAGTCCTTGATTACTGCTGCTAGCTTCTCTTGTACGACTTTGATGCCTTGTTGGATGATTGCGTCGGGTTCTAGGTTTCCTACACTCTCGACTTCGAAGTAGAATTTCTCGGGGACGGCGTCGTAGTCGAATGCCTCGCCTTCTTGTGGGGGGTCCTCCCAGGCGGCGTATTTACTTGGTGGCCTTGGAGCAAAATTAGCCAAATAAATCAGTATAAAAACAGAAGGTGAACGTACCATTCGGTCGCAGCATCCTTCTCAAACCAAAGATCTATATGCTTCAACTTATTATGAGGATCATACTCGAACCCCACCGCCGACACAGGCGCCCACTTCGCATGCTCCTTCGCAATCCCCTTCTTCGCAATACACTTCATCCTCAACTCCTGCCCCTTCCTCAACTTTGCAATCACAGTCCCCAATCCCTCCGGATCCGTAATAACCGGGTTTCCCACCCAATTATTCGGCCGCTGCGAATCCACCACCAAATCCCTTGCATAAACCTTCATGATCTCATCCCCCGTACACCGCGCATGCAGCGTAAGCGTAACACTACACTGATCGCAATAATTATCGCACTGATCGCAATCCCGCGAGTAAACGACATCGTCTACATTCTTCGAGTTCAACGGGATGAGTCCGAGGCGATGCGAGATGAATTCATCGGCCAGGACCGAAGTGTTTGCCTCCACCTCGACGAGATCGATTGCCATGGTGGGCACTTCGGCCATGATGACGCGACGGATGGTATTTGCGAAGGCGAGGTCGACGTTGGAGAGCTCGAAGTCGACGGAATGCGCGCCTGCCTGTCATGATGCGCGTGAGTTGAGCTGGCATGGAGAACTATGCCTCTTCGATACTTACGTCTGTGATTTTGACAGAGGGCCCCGTGGCCTCCGTGTCCATTGCCATCGGGTCGTAATCCATGGTGAAGGCGGTTGCGTATGCGCCGGTGTAGAAGAGGGACTCGGGAGGAGGTTTGCGTAGTCAATAGAGACTTGGTGGGTATTCGGTGAAACCTATGATACTTCGGGGGGATATCGCTTGTATTAAGAAGGATGTTCAGTCGGTTGACCAGGGCACTTGCGGGTTGTTGAAGTTCAGAATGAGGCCCGTTAGGAAGACGCGATATCTTGAAAGAAGGCTGATGGAAATATGCTTACCTAAAACGTCAAGCCTTCCATCCGATGTTTTACCGATTATCCTTGCAAATGACTTTCAACTTACTGATAGATAAAAGTCATCACTTAAGTTTATTGTTCCAAATATCTGGTTAAATGTAAATTGATAGACTAAGTACCTAAAAGTTATTCAGAAAAAGAAACGCTGTGCTCATGCACGGTATGTCAAAATAAATTGGTGACTTTCAATATGCAACAATAGAGGATCCTTTATTACAGCTTACACAATCAAAGAGATTCACGTAATACACCAAAGAGAATGTTATGTTAATCAAAATCTAGGTTAAAATATCCTAAATGCTATCAAAAAAGTATTATTTACAAAGCCAATCCCAATCTCAAAGCCCAGTCGGCAAGTAGTACTCCTTAAAACGATCAGTCTCATCCTCTCCCAAGTTATATATCAAATTCCAACAATTAATCAACAGGTTTGGAAACTTGATGGTCCAGTAGCTCAGATATCCATCTGGCAGTGGCCCAACCTCTCTCTTCAATTTATCCGACATGTCCTCGTAGTGATTCTTCTTATTTCGCAAGGCCCGCAGAAGATCCAAAAGTCGTGATCCGGTATATTTTCTTTGCTTTCCCATGGAGTCAACAAAGTCCTTGCTGAGGTATTTCAGAAAGTCACCGCGGGTTATTTGAGATGCATAGTATTCAAGTTCCTGCAAAGCTGGCGTTGGTGGATCTCGCTTTTCCTTCTCAAAATGATCGGAAACGTCGCATAGGAAATTGAGTCGCTTCTTTGGGGGCCAGAAGAATGGATGGGCCATGACCTGTCGAGCTGTGGGCCGTTGCTTGGGCTCGGGGGCAAGCATAGAACCGATGAGATCTTCAGCCTCCAACCCATAATCTCCGTAAACGGTTAGACGACTGAGATCGAATTTGGCTTTTCGAATGTTCACTTCTCGCATATATCGGTCACCACAATCAAATGGGTGAGATCCTTTGGTGAGCACGTAGAAAAAGACCAATCCAAGAGAAAATATATCAATGGCGCGGGTCGCTCGGCGGTTGGGCATCATATCTGAACTCACAAGAATGGATCCTGATCCCCCATCAGTACTTGCATCGACCATGGATGAGCCTTCTTTTGCGTCATCGTCGAGTAAAAGTTCAGGTGCGCGCCATCCAGATGTTCCGGCAGCGTGTGCAGTGGTGGCCCGGAAGGAGGATTGTTCCCCTTCCAGCTTCTTACACAGCCCAAAATCGGAAACAAGTAGACGTGGTCTACCATTCTTTCCCATTGCAACTAGGATATTTTGAGGTTTCAAATCGCGATGCACAATACGAAGGTTGTGTAAATGTTGAAGGCCGTTGGTGATTTGATATAAAACATCCGGCAAGTCCTGTTCGCCTCCTTGTGCAAGAGCACGATGGAGATTCGGCTTTTCTACCACATCAGCCAGGGAGGCTGGACATAATTCGAGGGCGATATAAAGAAATCCGGCTGCTTGTTGTTGGGCAAAATATCGAATGACTAGGAGACATATTAGTATCATGATTTGAAACAGAGAGTTCATGAAGCTTGCCATTTGGGTGATCATCACTTTCTCTCAGGAGCTTCGTTTCTTGCGAGGCAATGTCGAAGAATTGCATCAACATTCTTTTGACTGCCACATCACGTCCATCAAAATTGCCCTCAAAAACCATTGTACCGTTGCTTCCTGTACCAATAAGCTTCTCAGTGTTGACCTCCAAAGCCCCGATACGGATAATTGGACCCGAAACTTCAGAGGGGTCGTTGGAAATGGTGCGGATATCAGGCTCGAGCTTAGTTTGTTCGCCCAATTTTTGTGCATCTCGGACAGCATCTTCGACAGTTGGCCTTGGCTTGGGAGGATTTCCGTCTTGAGAAACATCTTGTTGCTGAGAACCATCTTGGGTAGTATTCTTCCCCTTTTTATGCTTCACTCCGCCCCTTCGACCTCTGTGAGCTTTTCCCTTTTTCTTTTCAGGAGACGGTGCTGGGCTTGGCTCTTCTGTCTTGATGACTGGGATTGGCTGCAGTGTAGCGGGAGCTTCCTTATCCGCAACGACACCTCCATTGACTTCTGGCTCCTCGGACGATTGGTGGGGAACTTCGACGACTACATTATCCACTGGTAGCTCGGGAACCTTTTCTTCGTGAGCTTTGTGGGTTCGAATCATCTCTGTTTCGTCCGGGACGATGGAGCCCGAGATGTAATGCGCAATCCGTTTGTCTCCACTCAAACGACCTACCCAGGCTCTGACTTGTTGTTGATAGGTAACCAATAAGCCGGTCAAGATAATTATTAGCACAGGATTCTTGATAAATTCAAGTACGAAGTGTACTGCCATCCAAGGCAGTTGTCGGAATCGGTACGACAGGTTAGGTAGGCTTATCAAAGCAGGAAGCTTGTCGTCTAGTGGCTCCTCAATTTGTATTTCGCTGGACGGAGGAGCCGCGATGGTCAACATAGGTTCTGTCTTGGCGTGTTCGATTGAGTGAAGGCCAACAAGTGCTTCAGACAACTGATGTTCACTCATAATGTCCCAGGAAGGTCGGTGTTGCTTCCAGCCCTGTTGCATACACTGAGCTAGCCGAGTTCCCTGAACAGCAAGAGGATATGACCTCCCAGACATGGCGTACCAGCTACCATCCTCTGTGTGGTTGAGAAAGATGCTGCTTGCACGGTGCTGGGCAGCGGCATCGTCATCGTGACTCGGTGGCATTGGCTGGGGAAGAATTATCAATTCAGGGTTGTTCTTCTCCGAAGTCCATGGTCTTGCAACATCGAAAACGCGGACGACTGGTGACGGAAATTTATGCTTGAACAGACGTCCTGCTTCGTCTGCCCGGCCTTGATCACTTCGGTCGTGATCAAATCCAATCACACCACCATCGTGGCTGGTGTAAATGTATTTATTATCGGGTGTTTCGTGGTATTGACGTTGGAGGTCCTGGTCATAAGTGTTTGGACTCCATTCGAAGAAACTTAATGTGGCAATCTGATGGCCATCTTTTCTAGCCTGAATAGCGACAGTGTATTCTGTACGTCCAATTGTCAAGGTTGGGTTTGTACACTCCTCGCTGGGGAAGCCTCTGTTGATACAATTGCCTTCGCCGTTGAATTGTGATCCTTTGGGGCCAAAGTATTTGATGACCTTTCCAGTATGTGCGTCCACAGTAATCATGTCGGTTTTCTTCTCTCCTGTGTAGATAATAGGAGGATCTTCGTTTCCATATGGCGATTCCTCCACCAATTTTTTCATGGTAAGACCCGTGTTGATGAGGCCTGGATTCGGACCACCAGGTCGATATATATAAATGCTCCCATCTCGACTCGGTTCCACAATCCAGAGGAAGTCGTCAATCGGTATCGATTCGTAGTCTTCCTCAACTGAAGACCTATTTCGTCGGTAGTAGGTTGTTTCCACCATGGGCCTCTCGTATGATAATTCCCATCTCTCCTTGCCGGTCTTTCGATCCCTGGCATGTAGTTTTCCATCGACGGTCGCCAGAAGCACAAAGTCTTCTACTTCCCAGTCCTCAAGACTCCGCGCAGTATGCGGCGAGGTAAGCCCAGCACTGCTTGTACTGGGCCGTCTTGTAGGAGGTGCTGCAACGGCGGAATTCACCGGAGCCAAAGTTGCGATGGCGCTCGCATCGTTTTTGATGTGTCGGTCGTTGTTAATGCTCAGAGTACTCTTTCTTCGGTTTGGAGTCAGAGGAGTTTCGAGATGGCGTGCTATTTTCGTGGCCTCGATGGTGAGGGATTTTTCCTGCTCGAGGCTCTCGTGAGGGGATTCTTGCCGCTGGCGCTGCTGCTGCTGAGCATCGACTAGCCATGGTATGAATAAGAAAGCTGCTGCGAATATAATGAGGTTGTTCACGACGCGACCATCTCCGGGGGGCCGCCGTCGCGGCATCTTGCGAGCTTCAACGTTGCTGGTGGACTCGGGGACGTCGCCTCGGCGAAGTCTGGTGGTTGTGATGCTCAGAGGGAAGTGAAGTGTTATTGTTGGAGCAGTCAGAAGCGAAGCTGAGCGGTGGCTCTAGACGTTTTTTGATGAATTGAGATGGCGTTGAAGCGGATCGAGTCTGAAAAGGCTGGCTGCTTGGGTACCTCTTTAAGTGTGGGTTCTGATTGTTTGAGAAGCCGGCGCTAGGGCTCCGTTACCAGGTGTCTCCGCAAAAAACAGGCCAGGCTAAGAGGAATACTCGAGGGATGAACTGTTGGATCTCCAACCAACAATGCGAGGCCTCGAAAAGGTACGGACGAAATATTGGGTGGTGTTGCAGTGCAGTGTGAATAAACTGCGAGTGGGAAAACCAACAGGGAAAAGGGGGCTCGGTGAGATGGGGTCTATTTCATTGATTCTTCTACTCCCTTCTGTGTGCGCGAGGCAGTGTCAGCTTATGCAAGTATCGTAGGCCCTTATTTGCTACCCCGTATGCCACCCCGAAGCTGTGCAGTGCTGCGCTGTGTTATCTGTCTCTGGCTCTGTTTCTACTATCAACTGAACTTTCAACATCTGATACCAACAGGGGACACCCATTTCATCTTTCAAAGTGGTCAGATCGTTCCGGAGAACCAGCCTTTTTTTGGTTATCATAATCGGTATCAAGTTGAAGCCTCAGATGGAATGTAAGCATGTAAGCTGCGCTGAGTTTCAGATGTGAGAAGGCGCCTATCTCTGGGCATTTCGGCAACATTTTCTGATCCTTCAGTGTACTCTCACGGCGCAGTTTCACCTCCAGCTTCAATCAAAAAGGTCGGTGGGTGAGGGCAAGTGGGGGTAAGCTGCCTTTCCAACAGCTGATTTTCCCTTGCCCAGATACTTGATACGTCGATAATACTTACGATCTGTTCCAAAATAAGTTGAAATCAGATCAAATTGGTTGCCTAGTACAGGTTTCACAACTGGTGGGGAACCTCGTCGTTGTGGGACAAGATGGGAAACTCCCCAATTGCCGGGTCCAGAAAATCTGGACTCGCGGGGGACGGCAGAAAAAATCTCACAAGGGCAATGGATCTGGATTAACAACCTAAGATCATTTATCGTATACAGTTAAAAGGAGAGCTAGCTCGCTAGAGAAGAAGCGAATTATTTCCTACCTTCGCGAGCCGAGTCCAACATCCCGCTCAAGGTGAAGATATAGTAGTCTCGAATTCATTTCCATTCATTATTGACGTTGCAACATGATCTAATGGTATGGTACAAATTCCCCGCGTAATCTCGCTTTTTCATTATACAGATACTTTTCCATAAACTTCTCAACCCTCTCTCCTCCTTGGTGCACTCCGGATAATGTTGTCTACTCTAAGAAGAAGCTTGGAAAGGTTAGCTAAAGAAATCAAAACAGGAGAATGGAAATAGACTTACTTCCGCTGCTTCCGAGGCAGATGACACAACCGCCTTCTTGAGCTTGTAACTCTCAATCACACCCAGTTCTCTCATATCGGTGATACCACCGCCGGGTGTAAGCAAATCCAACCCGTAGGTTGTCATACCATCATACATGGCGGTTCGGAGTTTTGCGACGAGCTCACTGGAATCGTAACCAGCATTGTCCGCTAAAATCGTTGGTAATTGTCGAAGAGCAATGGCAAATGCATTGACTGCGATTTGCTTCTTGCCATCAACCTTCAACGCCGCGCCCTCAACAGCCTTGGCCATCAACATCTCGGCACATCCACCTCCTAACGTCGTTCTTGGCTCTTTAACGGTCTGGGAAAGAACAGCCAAGGCATCGTGCAGTGATCGATCAGCCTCGTCGAGAAGCTGCTCGGTAGCACCTCTCAAGACAATGGTACATGCTTGACCGGCTGCTACGCCGGAAAACTTGATCAGGGTATCTTCACCAATAATGACCTCTTCGATAAGATCGCACTGTCCGAGTTTCACCTGATCTGGGTGATCAAAGGTAGACGTGATCTCACCGCCAGTCACTAATGCCAATCGTTCTATACCATCAAAATCGGCATGTTCGATAGACATGATGCCAGCATCCGAGAAAAGCTGCTCAGGCCAGTTGTAAATAAGTTGTCTGTTGATGAAGCAGTTGATGCCGTGGGCCTTGATCTTTTCAACCTTGGCCTTCATCTTGTCCTTCTCCGCCTTCTCCAATTCTGCCAGCTTTCCAGTTGACCCAACCTTGACTCGAGCTCCAAAAATCTTGATCTTGTCGGTGTCCATAGAGGTGTTTGCGACCAGAATCTTGGCCTTTTCCAGACGTTTTGGTTGATTAACACCAATCTTCTTGTCCAAAATAAAACCTTCATCTAGGTAGGAGTCGTTGAGCTTTCCACCAGCCTTCTTGATAATCTGAATGTGACTGAGATCTGATGAACCCTTCATCCGCAGCACTGCATCGACAGCGAGCTCTGCGAAATGAGTTCGATCCTGGGAAAGAACTTTGGAGCTCAAAGTCGTTCTAGCAATAGCTAAGAGATCCTTTCTGAAAGCATCGGCATTGCTGCTGTGGTCTACTGCAGATTTCTCCAAAGCTGCCAAAGCCGCATGGCTTGCTATTCTGTACCCCTCGATAATCGTTTGGGGATGTATCTTTTTGTCGACCAACTTCTCGGCTTCCCGTAGCAACTCTGCCGCTAAAACCGTGACCGATGTTGTTCCATCTCCAACCTCGTCGTCCTGGACCTTGGAAATGTTTACCAGGACTTTGGCGGCTGCGTTGTCGAGAGCTATCGATTTGAGGATCGTGGCACCATCGTTGGTGACTAAGATTTCACCGGTTGAGGCAGACTGTAAAATCTTGTCCATACCCTTTGGACCCAAGGTGGACTTGACTAATTTCTGTTAGGTTCCCATATAAAAAAAGATGCGAGCTGCGGCCCTACCTAAATCCCCAACGGCAATAGCTCCCACAAACGCTGAAAGACGAGCATTCTCTCCCTTCTCTTCGGTCGTGCCATCGTCAAAGATCTGAGTTGGATTGAAGGAAGCCATTTTTGTGGTGGGAAAAAAAGTTGTACTTTCGTAGGCGGCTGGTCACCAAATCGCGTCTAGCAAAGTTCAAGCTCGCGACTCTCAGCCACACCCCTGCTTACATAACTCAAGCGAAAACCCACCACCAAAAGTAATCGTAAATAATTCACATCTTATCGCTTTACAGCACCAGCAGCACTACAAAGAGAGCAAGTGGGGTAAAGCAAAACACCAAATCCAATCACGAACCACGCACGCATCTTTCCAATATTCGCACACGATCCCACGATACATAGGGCACACGCAGACCCCTCCGACGACTTTCGTCGCAGCAAACCGCAATCATGGCGCCGAGTTTTGATCACCTACCAGACCCCGAGGAGGAGGACTACGACGAGGATGAGCTCGACTTTTCCGATCTCCGCGAGAGATTCGAGGTTCAGCTGGAGCAAGGTCTAGATACATTCGTGGTCATCGATGGCCTACCAGAAGTTACAGAGGAGACCAGACCCAAGTTGATCAAATTCTTACTGCGAAAATTGAACGCTGTGGGCAAGACACGAGAGGACTCGATTCACATGCCAATTGGAGAAGATGGCAAATCCTACAGGTAATTTTTTGGAGTGTATAATGTTGATCTGGTACTAATGAGACGTAGATTCGCCTTCATCGAGTACTCTGAGCCTGCTGAGGCAGTTGCCGCCTGCAAGGCCCTCGATATGGTCCAGCTCGACAAAAAACATCAGTTGCGAGTGAACAAGATGACCGATATCGACCGATTTGGACGAGAAGGACGAGTTGAGGAACAATACACACCACCAAAAATCGAGGAATTCACAGAAAAGGAACATTTGCGCTCGTGGATTGCAGATCCAAGCGGTCGTGGCAGAGATCAATTTGTGATGTACAAAGACGACCGAGTACAGGTACTTTGGAACAACGAGAAAGATGCGCCAGAAAGCATCGTGGATCGCCAGCACTGGACCGAATCGTTCGTGGCATGGACACCACAAGGAACATACCTCACCTCGATGCATCAACAGGGTGTGCAACTCTGGGGAGGACCTTCGTGGACTCGTCAAAAGCGTTTTGCCCATCCTTTTGTCAACTTGGTTGATTTCTCGCCTGGAGAGAAGTATCTCACCACCTGGTCCAACCGTCCGATCTCCATCCCCGAAGAAGGTCATCCAGCGTTGACTGTTGAGGATGATGGCAAGAATTATGTCATCTGGGATATCGAGACTGGCAAGCCTCTCCGTTCTTTCGCCAACATCGAACTTCCAAGCAATAGCACAGATGAAGCAGGATTGCCAGTTAAACGAAAGATCATTTGGCCAGCTTTCAAGTGGTCTTCTGACGACAAGTATGTTGCCCGTTTGACACAAGGTACCTCTATCTCAGTCTACGAGCTGCCAAAGATGGGTCTGCTTGATAAAACATCAATCAAGATTGATGGTGTTATGGACTTTGATTGGGCACCAGCAACACCCCGCCGAGACGGCATCAAGACATATGAACAACTTTTCTGCTATTGGACCCCTGAAATTGGCAGCAACCCCGCAAAGGTCGGTTTAATGAGCATTCCTTCAAAGGAAATTGTAAGGACGTTGAACCTCTTCAGTGTCACAGATGCAAAATTGCACTGGCAGTCAGATGCTTCATACTTGTGTGTCAAAGTCGACCGACACTCGAAATCGAAGAAGTCTTTGGCCACCAGTCTCGAGATTTTCCGAGTTCGAGAGAAGGGTGTTCCAGTCGAAGTTGTTGACTCGATCAAGGATACTGTCATCAACTTTGCTTGGGAACCAAAGGGCAACAGATTTGTGATCATTACCACAGCTGAAGTTGTCGCTCCATCAGCTGTCCCACCAAAGACTTCTGTTGGCTTCTACTGCCCCGAGAAAGTCAAGGGTGCCGGTGTTGGTAACTTCAAACACATCAGAACTTATGACAAAAAGAACAGCAATGCCATCTTCTGGTCACCAAAGGGACGATTTGTCATTGTGGCCACCGTTCACTCCCAGCAGAGTTTCGATATGGAGTTTTTCGATCTAGACTTTGAGGGTGTTGCCGAGAAACCAGATAGTGAAAAGGATTTGACCGCCAACTTACAACTCATGAATGTCGCTGACCACTATGGTGTCACTGATATTGACTGGGATCCAACCGGAAGATTTGTTGCCACAAGTGCCAGTATCTGGAAGCATACCGTAAGTTTTATAATTTCGAATTAGGTGCATCATGCTAATCAATAAATTAGATGGAAAACGGTTACCATCTGTATGATTTCAAGGGTGAGCAACTCCGCGAGGAGCCCGTTGAGAAGTTCAAGCAATGGCTCTGGCGCCCAAGACCACCAACACTTCTCACAAAGGAAGAGCAAAAGACAATTCGCAAGAACCTGCGTGAATATAGCAAAACCTTCGACCAAGAAGATGCCGACCGAGGTGCCTCTGCCGATCTTGCTGTTGTTGAGCACAGAAGAAGATTACTCGACGAGTGGACCGCGTGGAGAGCAAGCATCGAGGAAGAAATCAAGGAGGACCGAGAGGCTCTTGGTTTGCCTTTGGATCCAATCGAGGGCTTGATCAAGAAGACTGATGAGAGTGAGGATCAAGTTATTGAAGAAATTATGGAGGAGATTGTAGAGGAGACTGAGGAGGTTATGCCGTGATTGTAGCAATTCTTGTTTCCCTTTTGCTTCATTTCACCGCCTCATGTTTTTTCACGCTGTTCCGTTTTTTGATGCTTGGAGTTATAATTGCATATTTTTTGCAAGATTTGCCCATCGGATGCATTGGAACCTAGAGAACCTCCTGATTGATCTGGATGGGTTCTAAATATGAATGCATGAAAACCCATAGATAAAACAAAAGCATAGCTAGCTGCCTTGTCCATCCACCTAATTGAAAATTTTACAATCATTCTTCTCCACATTTACTTGCACCGGGAGTTGCAAGAACTCGTGACTGCAGCCCCGTCGCGCTTTCCCTTCTACAATTGCCCCAAAACTTCTAGGAGAACAAAGTTAACACGAAAATAGTTGTTCTAGTTATTTAGAACAACTGACTTGACTTTCTGAGTTTAGTCGAACAATCAGGGATATAGAGCAACGGGATTCTACCCTCGGTCAGTCACGAATTCCTGCTCCCCCTGGTGCTTGGTTCTTATGGCTGCAGAAACTCAAGTCCCGAATTCAGTGAAAGCCTTCGTCCCCCAGGACAAATAAGGCCGATTATCAGTTACAAGATACAGTCATTATCCCCCACGCTCGCTCATCAAATCCACTATCTCAACA
This sequence comes from Hymenoscyphus fructigenus, assembly GCA_001414455.1. Lineage (NCBI taxonomy): Eukaryota > Fungi > Ascomycota > Leotiomycetes > Helotiales > Helotiaceae > Hymenoscyphus > Hymenoscyphus fructigenus. The sequence goes on from LKUV01000177.1 coordinate 20,327, forward strand.
ATGGCCTTCTCAGCATCGTGCTTCCGAAATGCTTCAGGCCATCCGTGCTCACGATAAATCTGCCTCACATACTGAACATCCAAATCCGTTCCCCACTCCTCCGTCTGGGCTCTGACTTCTTCATCAGCAATCTTTCCACTCCCCTCCTCTCGCTCCTCAACACCCCACGCTTCAATCGTGTTCATGCCCACACAAGGGATCAGTTTCAACGTCCGATACGCCTCTTTCAAATCAGAGAAGAAAACCTTGATGTCGTCCGAACCAAGAGGTCCATCTCTGATCACCTCCTCCCTTATTTCGCCATTCTGTATATCCAACAACAGATCACGGCCGCCACTCTCGCGGCCTTTGGCTAGATAGATGACTTGCTTTGGATCGAGTTTCGGTCTTACTTCCGCACAGTAGAAATCCAACATTTCATCGTCTTTTCCCCATTCGTCGTTGTCGCGCGAAGAGTAATCGATTAAGGAGGACTTGTAGTGGATATCGAACCCATATCGGCTTTCAAAGTAAGGGAGATGGCGGAGGACGTCGATTGCGGTTTTGGATTTGCAGCTATCGCAGATCTCTGGGGTGATGTTCGGCCAGCCTTCTGGTGGGGAGGTTTTGAGGTCTGCGGGGTCGTAGTGGAGGGTTGTGAGGAAGGTGTAGAAGTCGAGGAATATTTCTTTGTACTCGGAGGGTGTGTAAGGTTTCGCTTTGGGGTTGGGAGATGGCGGGAATTTGGCTGGTGGGTGGAAGGCTATTGGGGTTGGTGGGGTTACTTCCATTGATGGTACGTTCATGGTGATGGAATTCTGAGTGGATATCAAGCTTGGGAGAAGTGAGAACAGATAACCTTCTGGTTTTTAGAGGGGTAAAATCTTGCAGAGGTATTTGTACGTGGAAGTGTGTACGTACAACTGTTTCCTCCAATAAACCAACTGTTCGCTAACATCTAGGCTATGTTCTTGGCAGATAGGAATTTCGGCAGATGAGTTGTACCGTATAATGTAGTCTAGGTTAAGCAAAAGGTTTTTATCTGAACGGATTTAAAGGATGGGATGGAGTAATTGATCACTCTGTATCTTTGGGCAATGATAACCCCTTTGGATTTTCCGAAGTTAGATCATTGCTGGGCAGAAAGGCCTTCCTTACAGGATGTCAGAAACTCTATGCAAGCGAGGTTTCTCCTTTTAATGAGAGAAGGCAGCCACGCAGCACTTCTCCAACTCTGAATGTCTATATTATTCTAATAAACACAGAAAAAAAGGAGGATGGACCTCTTTTCACAAAGATATCGTGGGTTCGGAAAAAAGCCCATTGGTTGTACATTACGAACTGAGGCCACCAATTGGCTACAAGCTCTGCCCCTCTTTTTAAACAAGTCTAACTACTTCTCCCACCGAGTAGAGAGAATTACAGGGACTTCGAAAGCATGAAAGAATTATGTGCTAGATGAAAAACTTCCACTCGTCATAATCTTTCTAGGTGCTTTGATGGCACACCGAGGATAAACATTTCTTTCAAGTTGTAACTTTGAAAACGAAGTATAGTTATATTAACTAGAAGAAAGGAAATCAAGCTTTTCTCGCAGTTCATTTCAATATCAAGATTTCTGAAACATTTTTTTAATACTTGTTTTTCTAGAGTGGCAGGTAAGAGAATACTGAAGGTACATAATGCCATTGTTTTCTGGACAAGCGAAACAGAAATTAGATCAAGAAACGGAACTAAACTGATTCTTCTTTGGGACTGTAGCCTCTGAAAACGGCAAACAATCAATGTTGTCATAATACCATCGGATTTGTTTAGCCGAATTGGGTTTTAATATGGTGTTCCGACAAGGGGTGTTGAGTGATTGGTCCCCTCTCACATAGGTGCCTGTGGTTTAGCTATCAGCAACACCAGCAAAGAGGATTTCAAGGTGGCACCATCATCATGGAAACCTAACTTATGATACCATGGCTGAAGCGTTAGGGGTTGCTGGTAGCATTGTTGGCATCGTCAGTTTGACAGGCCAAATCCTACAAGGGTATGCCAACTCCAAGTTATGGCTGCCTCGCCTCTAATGTCTTATCGCATCAGGCTATCATATCTGAACTCCTTCTTTCAAGCCATTAAAGATGCACCCGAAGACATCTGAATCCTGGCAATGGAGCTTGCAATTCTTCGTCCGTTGGCTGCGCGTATAGAGGCTAATGCAAAGCAGTGTGATCAATTACCTTCAACTGCAGCATCGGTCCATGATGAAATTGAGCCTGGGCTCCAATACTGCGCCGAGTCCATTGCAGCTCTGGAAGATGCCGTCAACAAATATAAGGGCAAGCTTGACCGGAGAGGGTTCACTCAAAAAGCTGGTTTTGTATTTGCAAGCTAGCAATTTGACAAGCATATTTTGACACTAGAGCGCTCGAAAGGCTATCTCATATTCGCGCAGACAGTTTTAACAGAGTCAGAAAATCTCCTTATCATTATATATATAAATGAATAAGTCTTCTCTTATTATATGGTCACGAAAATGTCTTTCTAAGCTGGGTTTCCGAGACGATTGTGCAGACTACTAATGGTTTTTATTTAGTATAACTCAACAACATCATTATCACCTGTCCCAAAAGACAAACTCGAGACTCGACTCTTCGGCGCACGAGATTACTTCTTCTGTGGCAAGCTTAAGCCTGGAAACTTCAATGACGAACAATACAGCATTGGAAACGCGGAACTTAACTCGGAAGGTTCTTGACAATGCCCAAGCCTTGGAAATAGTCCTTAAATCACTTCCTAAAAAGAGTAAATTGGAGGATATTACTGAATTATCACCAATCATTGCAGCTACAATCCAGAGAGCGGTATCAGATATCTTGAACCAGCAGGAAAGGGAATGGAACGAGGCTAGTAAGCGACGACGCTCAACCTCTGGACACCCTAGCAGAGGATATGCACCTTGATGTATCTTCAAGCACCTCGAGGGACGGGTTGTTTACGTACACAGAGCAAACTATAGTCGAAGATTCAAATGTCTCTCTAGACGGCGCGCACCCCGAGCTTCATTGTTCCCGAGCAAGCAGTATCATTAAAACCCGACAACATGGAACCAGCGAAACTTATGGTTCGGAGCGCTGCATATACATTGTACACGCAGAACGAAATCGAGCAAGCTATTCAAATACGAAGAGACTTCACAGACAATGTTAAATTCGTCCCGGCAAGCTGGATATTTCAAAAAGGAGCGATCGCAACAATGGCATGGATCACAAAAAACTTTTCAAAACCATTGTTTTCAATAGGCCTTCAAGTTTTCAATGCTGTTGCAAAGGAAAGTCAGATCATTGAGGCACGCAAAAATTCTGATCTCGCGACAATTCACAGACTTTTCAATGAAGGTATAGCGTCGCCACTCGATCGAGATCCTGACGGATATATTCTAACGGACTGGGCCGTCTTCAGTATGATTGACCGGCTTGCTAGCTGGGAGAAGCCTTGGATAAAAGAACTCCGCAAGTTCTTCGGAGTTTGTCGATTTTTGGTAGACCACTGTGGGCTAGATCCTTCTCAATCCGACTCTCATATATGGGCTTTCAGTAATCATGAGACGGCTTGGGCGTCTCTTCTTATGTTTTAGATCCGCAACCGTGGTCATCCAGATGCACGAGCCGCTGCACCATGGTTTGAGAGAATTTTACGTCTTTTGATATATAAGGCAAAAACAAATCCCTTTGCACAGCCGAAATATTCCCTTGCAGATGTGCTTGAACTACAAGCGAGGCATCTTGATAGTTCAATAATTGACTCGTCGTTCAACATCCTCGCTGGGCAATAAATATCGAGCGTTGAATGGGACGAGACGAGGAATTCAAACTTTGCCTTAGGTTGGGATAAGTAAGTGCCCTTACAACAAGACATCAAACTACAACGCTGACCAATGCATTATATAGCCAACACTTTGTCTTTTATAAAAGCGCTATCAGTTTTGTGTGTTTCAGAATGATCTCATCGGCTGTCTATGTCTCAGAAGCAGCTGCTCGGGCGCTTCGAAGTCCAGATGAGGTAACGAAATCAACTCGAAAATGGGCAGTGATGGCCGAGAAGCTATTGGGGGACTCGTCGGACATTGACGATGAGAATATGTTTCGCTTGATTACTGCTATTACAACGCAAGTTTTTGGTTTTATAGCACTTCGTCCTTCCGAAGTGGTACTTGCCGTATTTAAGTCATCAGTACAAAACATCCTGCTCGGAATCATGCGATACGCTCAGAAGAGAAAGCTAGTAGGCTATAAGTTGTTGAAATTTATGGATGAGCTCGAGGCTTGGAAGATGATAGAGCTTAAGATTTTCGAGCAGAGCGATTCAAACAGGGAGCTCCTGCACCCCTTTGCAATAAGCTTAGAAACAGCTCAAAGGACTGGGGCTATGAATTAGGGTTAAATATTGAAACCCAAGATGTGGTATGTTTTTGTAATTTAGACAGAACCAGGATTAGCCATTCCGCTTGCGAAGGGGGTTGAGGTTGAGTTCAACCAACTTTGCTGGACTTCATCTCGTGTCTTCCAATGAGAGAATGCCGCTTTCAAATCTTCATAGTTTGGCTATTTTCTCCGGTTGAATACCTAACAGCAATACTGGGCTAGAAGAACCTGATGAGTGAAATTAATATGAAAGATACGTCGCAATATAGGAAATCAGACTCTATTACTTATTTCTTGAAGTGGCAGCTGAGAGAGTGTTAGGTGATTTGCCTTACTTCCGCTCTAGCGCTGAGTTCTTTACCGAGTCGCTTGCTTGGATCTCCAGGGACTAAAGAAATGTCTCATAATCTTCCACAGGCGTTGAAATACTTTCCAATCAATGGGCCTACTGACAGTAATTGCGTGGCCCTGGTTAACATACGTCTCCTCCTTCTTCAGCCCATGACTGTCATCCACTTTATCTACTGACTCCATAACACCCTGTCTTATATTTCTCACATAATACTTTGACTCCTTGGCTTTCTGACTAGCAGCTCCAGCAATGCTTCCAACCACGCTCTTCATTTTATCAACTTCATTCGCAGCTAGCATCATGCCACCAACATCCAGCCAGGGACCTGGCTGTATTTGATAGATTAGAGAAAATATGCCGCCTATCAGTAGTGTTGAAAGGATGACGGCGAGGACTATTACTGAGACCCATTCCCAAGATAATCTAGGTCCAGAGCCGTAGACTTGCCATCTTACCGGGCATGACGTCGTCCTTTCTTCTAGGTTAGATGATACGGCCACTAGAGGACCAGTGAGTCAGCTATTGTCTCCCAAGCAACAATAATTGGCTGGGTGAGAATCCCGGGGGGAAATTCGCGATAGACAGTAGAGGTGACAGTAAATACATCAGGTTCGTACTTGCCTACTTAGCCCTCATTGTTCCAACTTTCTAGGGTAAGTTAAGTACATTACCCTACCAACTTAGAACGACTTAAGACTATTAACCTAGGTGTTTGGAACAATCAAGCTAAGTAGTACTGGAAAGGTCGAACAACTGGTACTTTATATACTGTCGCTTTTGATGTCCACCGCGAGAGACAGAACGGAGCCGCACGATCTGGAAACCAAATGACTTGGGTGATTAAGCGAGTTTTGACTTACTGTTCTAGTTCCCAATAGTAAGAAGGTGCTGAACCATAGCTGCTGTAACTATTGAGATACTAGCCGTGTCGTTAACAGGCGAGATATCGGGATTGAGGAAACTTAGTCGACGGGAGATGAGAACCATATGATAGACAAGACCTGTCTGAAGTAACCCATTAATTCTTCCCACAGTGCTGCCAAGCTGAGAAGCTAGAGCTTGAGCGCTAGCATAATCACTGATTGAAGGAGCGAGTATTACTGGGCTTGGGTTCATATCTTCGCCGTAATTATTAACCGAGACATCAATGTCTGCCATTCTCACTATCCACGTCCCAACCGGAAATAAGGCCTGGCTGAAGACGATCCCGCAGGTAGTACCTGTGAAGTTTGGAGATTGAATTTCTCCAATGGGAACAATGATCTTAGATTCAGTCGGAGATGAGTTTGGAGGACGAGTGACCTAAATCTTGTTAGAAACCCCCTTTAAAAGACAATGTGCAACTAACAGGAATAGTCCTGACAGGCGTGGAGCTGTTCGTAGCCAGATCAGAAACGCAAGATGTTGTCAACATTGGGACGGTGACATTGATCAATCCGTTCCAGCTAGAAGAATACCTGTAGTATGATTCTGGCCCATTCTCTCGCAAGTTGTTGGAGATATCTCTGATCCTTGCATTTTGAATTGAAATAGACTGCACGGTTGACCCATTGGTTTTAGTATTGATGCCTTTAATGGATCCCCCTACTTCGTGTGGTATTGGCTGCCAACCGGTCCTATTCTGTGCATATGCATCTGGAAGGCCATCAAGAAGAGTGTATGTTGACGCAGCTGCTAAGCCTAAAGCTGCATCCCAGGAACTATCGCCGTTGCCGACAATATTGAAACCTGAGTTCCAGTGGTTCATCCAATCAATCTTGTTAAGGGCCATTCGCGGTGAGGTGATTGTCATGAACTCTCGGACGTTACCATTCAACGTCAACCCGCCTTTTCCACCATCAGGATACCAACGTTCCTTTGGTATACCGACCGTGTTGATCGCCAATGCAAGAAGCAGAACACAGATCGAGACTGCTAGGCAAGTGATATACCGAAGAAGTCTCCAATATCCCAAACCTTTCCATCCAAGGATTGAGCATCGTGTCCAAAAATTCGAAACGCACGTCCAAGGCTGGGACAATTCCTATTTGAGCTTGAAATCTTCTATATTCACACCAGAAAATTTGGAAGAACTCAGGGCCACCCATGCGGTGAGGATAATCGTTGCAGAGTGTTTGAGCGATGCCTGGACGAATACATCAAGGACTTTATTGCGGAAGCCGACTAAAGCGGGTTGGATATCGACATTTACTCCAAAACCTAAGATTCAGGTATCGCTGAAGTCGAATATTCTTCTGCTTGCACCGAAATATATCGCACTAAAAATAACCATAAGTTAGGTATACATATGAGAAAATACGATGCAGAAATACATACACGATAATAGCAACAATCGGGACTAATTCTCGTAAAACAACTCCAAACAGTAATGACGTAGATTCGGCTTTCAAACATAATTTAGCATCCGGCTTTTTCTCAATCTCATCCGACTGCCAAAACCACTTCTCGCCCGGGCTTATCTCATCATTCATAGCCTCTATTTCATTTTTGCCAACACCTTGGAGTAGAAGAGGGCTACTCGGGTTAACCATATAGCAGGTCGGTTAATCTCGGCTCGTAATTGAGGGGAGGAGCAGACAAGAGATAGTCAAGTGGAAAGAAAATAGACACACTTGCCCCTGAAGAGGCTGAAGATGTTATCTCTGACGGGGGTATGGCTTACGATAACTGCACGCCATTCTCCAAGATGCAAGCCGGATAATCTAGGACGAAATGATAATTGATTTTGCCGTCAAATATTCCAGAGAACTGCAAATATTTTTCTGTTCTTCAAACACACTGTTATCCTCCTGTTTAGTTCTGTTGCTTTGGTTCTTTACTCAGTACTTTGTACATTGTAAAGCGAAACAAAATTGGTGGCGTCAGGGGCATGAAGGCCCTCGCGTCACGCTTGCCTTCGAGATTCTCGAGGTTTGCAAAGATGAGTGGAAAAACGAGGATGACAGGTACTGGTCATACATGGCTCCCGGTAGACATCAAAAGCGGCAGTAATAAATAACCAGATGTTATAGGCAAGACGTTCCAGTACAGTCGAAATACATTGGAAACATGAGTATTCCAAAACACCTGGAATAATAGTCTTACATTGTTCTAATTGTTCAGGAGGATTTATTTAATTGCCCTAGAAAGTTGGAACAACGAGCGCTAGGGAGGCGGATACGAACCTGGTGACCTGAAGTGCTTGCTGCTACTTTTAAGATCTTGTGTAACCACTGAAAGTGGCTGAAAGCTCAGCCTCATTATGCTTTCTTTTTCTTCAGATTTTGACGGATTTTGACCCCTCCTCGCACTCTAGTGAACAGGAGGAAACAAGCATTCAAATAATCATAACTCGAGAATGGAAACACACTCAAATGAAGCTTCAGTCGCAGCTCAGAGGTTAAGATCTCTTCTACTTCATCTATATTCGTAAGTCGACCCCCTTCTCAAGATAATGGCGTGAAAAACTGAAAGTGACGATCCTAGGAATAAAACATTGAACGAAAATTACGAAGCGGAGAGCCCCAAGGGTGCGCAAGAATTACCAGATTTTAATAATTCAGGTCCACCGACAGATGGATTTTGCACTTCCTTCACTTATACTCCTCTGTCGAAGAAGCAGACAACAAGAATCTTGATTCTTGAGCCCGGGGAACCTGCACATGAATTGAGGGGAAGTGTCAAGCATGTCATCTCACTAGAAGATCACGACTACGAAGCTCTTTCATATGTTTGGGGCGAACCTAAGGAGACTCACAGGTTAAAACTCGTGGGAGAGGAAAAGAAAATTACTGGAAGTCTCGATGTTGCTTTGCGAGCCCTTCGCGATCCTAACATGCCAAGAGCTCTTTGGGTAGATCAAATATGTATCAACCAGAAGGATGTCGTGGAGAGAAGTCGCCAAGTGAACACAATGCAAGAGATATTTGCAAATGCAAAGCAAGTTCTAGTGTGGCTCGGGGAAGTATCACAAAATGATGAACTTGCTTTTAGCTCATTGCAACGGTTAAGTGGTTTGTTACCAAACCAAAACTGGTTCTGGTACAAACTTGGATGGTATCGGGACCAAACAACCAGGGTGCTATCCCATCGATCCCAACTTGAGTACCAGGAAAATGAACACATGGTCAACCTGCTGTGCAGAGATTGGTTTCGTCGTACTTGGATCATACAAGAAGTTGCAAGTGCTAGAAAATCTACAATTCTGTATGGAGAGAGATCCATATCATGGGAATCTTTTGCAGGGGTCTTTCAGCGACTAGGTGACGGACTTCTTGCAGTCAGCCTACAAGGAGGGGAAGAAGCTCAACGTTCGCTCGAAATTATCGCTGCAATAGAAACAGCTCGCCGCTCAAACAGTGGACCACTATCAATGTCACTTTTTCACATTCTCGTCGCGACCTCCTTCAGCAAATGTACGGATCCGCGGGACAAAATTTATGCAGTTGTAGGGCTTGCCAAAGATTGGGTGGCGAAAAATACATTCGATTTTGACTATGACAAAAATCAATATGAGGTATTCAAGGAGTTTGCAGTTGCAGACATCAACCAAACGAAAGACTTAAGAATACTTTCCTGTCGTTCAGATAATCCTTCACTCCCATCATGGGTTCCGGATTGGTCAGAAAGACAGAATCCAAATCCTTTTGTGCTTTACACTGGCCGAACAAAATTTGCAGCGTCAGGCGGTATGAAGGCGGTAGCATGGTTTTCAACTGACCAAAGGGTTCTTCACGTAACGGGGAAATTTGTTGATGGCGTTGACGCTTTGGGACCAGCTCCCAAATTTACCAAGGTAGTTGCTACGTTCGAAATCAATGAGGCTAAAATAAACGAACTCAAACAATCATATGAGTGGCTTCGAGGTTGCCGAGCCTTAGCTTTGGATAAGAACGGAGAGATCAGTGAAGAGAAACATGAACTGTTTTGGAGAACATTATTATGTGGACTCACGGGGGACGCGTTTCCAGTACACAAAAAGTACTCCAAATATGTTGTCCAATATATGGACTTCATGGAAGGAGCAGAGAGAACTTTCAAAGAGTATTTAGCTGAAGCAAGAACTACACCGACGGGGGTTCGTGGAATGCAGGAGCTGGTCTCGCATTACAGGGTTTTCGCTTTAGTTGAAGCCTCTCTATCCAAGTGGTCATCAAAACGTCGAATTTGCACAACGGTCAATGGAAGACTAGCATCTGTTCCTAGTGAATCTCTGAAGGGAGATTTCATTTGTACGCTATTTGGGGCTGAGGTGCCTTACGTTTTGCGTAACGTACCTGGTGGATTCTCCGTCATTGGGGAATGTTATCTCGATGGAGTTATGCATGGCGAGAGCTTATCACACGATTCATTTTTGAGAGACTTTCAACTACTGTGAAAAGCCTGTCAGCAATTTCTTCCTTTAAATAGTTTATTCTAGTTCTAGACCAAATCAAGAAATAGAGCATCTCGCTTAAAGGTGAACCAGTACTTTGCGTGCCGCTATCGGTCATTCATTCCCGATTTTCAAGGAATAAAGATAATTATAAGATGAAACGCAAGTCTTAGAAGAGGGGTGAAAGTGGTATTTGAGGGCATTGGAAGCTGAAAGCAAAGGTGCAAAGACAAATGAAACAAGAAATAAGCTTTGAATATTGATATCACGGTCGAGGTTAAAGGGTAGAGTGAATATTTACTAATTTGGAATTCTGCTCGCTCTCGCTGCCCGCGTGGCGGAATGTGTTGGAGGTACAGGGTACGTACAGGGTAGGCGATAGGTGAAGTACTTGGATCGGAACAGGGTAGGTCACGTGGCGATTAGGTCACGTTTCTATGAAATCAGTAGATAGGAATAAGATAAAGACTTAAATTTAGCTTGATTTCCAACTATAAGGACAGTAAGAGGCTATATATACTTCTTAGAGAGATTCTAGGAGCTTCTATAACTTACAAATAGAGTAATAGCTAGAAGATTCAAAAGAAACATTATAGTTATCTGTTTAGCTAACTGAATGTCACGAATCATACGCCAGCACGTAACGAGTAAGTCTAGACGGCGCTCTGACAGGACAAGATACTATCGAGTACTTATAGGTTATAGGATTAGCTAGAGTAGCTAGCTAATTCAAGGATTTCTCTTAGTTATAATTATATTACAAAGTAACTAATAGACAAGTCGCTCTAGAGTAACTGTTGACTTAGTTAACTTCACAGAAATAAAGGTTCTATATATAACTAGTACGTCTGCTATTAGTTAGAAGCTTTATACTTAACTCTAGTTTATTAATCTATTTATCTTGTTTGACTTCTTTAATATAAGTAATAAGTTTACCTTTAAGTAAACACCTAGTATATCTAAACCTCTATCTGTAAACTAACTCTTCGAGACTTAGTTACCTTTGTTACTTTAGTATAGTAGTGTAACGAAACCTACTATTATACTAAAGTAACAAAGGTAACTAAGTCTTAAAGAGTTAGTTATAGAAAGAGGTTTAGATATACTAGTGTAACAAATACTGCCTCACGGGTCTAACAAAAGTAACTAAGTCTTCGTTGGTTTAGTTGTAGTAGGAAGTAAGAGTTACTAGAGTATTTGCTTAAAGGTAAACTTGTTACTTAAACTCAAGAGTTTAAAACTAAATGTATTAAATACTAAAGTAGATAAGAGTTAAGTATAAAGCTTCTATCTAATAGTAGATATACTAGTTATATATAGAACCTTCCTGCCTGTGGATCTAGAGATCCTTGTAACGAAACTTACTTCTATACCGAAAGTAACAAAGGTAACTTAAGTCTCGAAGATTGTTATGTAGTAAGAGGTCTAGATGTGCTAGGTGTTTACTCAAAGGTAAACTTGTTACTTGAACTCAAGATGTCAAAACAAGATGTATTGAAAACTAAAGTAAGTTGAGCATGAAGCCTCTATCTAATAGCAGATGTGCTAGTTATATATAGAACCTTCATTCTCATGGAGCCTAGAAGGAGCCCCAGATCCCCAAGCTCCAATGCAAGCTCCTGCAAGCTCCAACGGTCATGTGATTGTATCACGTGATAACTATAGCATGGAAATCCTTGGATTGTTTAGTTGGCCTAACCGATCCCCTTAGGCTGTAGGTTCCTGTGGATGTGTTTGACCTGTTAGGGCGCTGCCTGGTCTTCACTGGTCCTGTGCTAGCACGTGATTTGTGACACTATCCTCTTCTTAGCCTAGCGTGTCCCTACACTTAAGTACAACCTAAGAAATATTGTCAGAAGGCCATTAGCCTTTTCTCCTTTTATTATGTCCTCTAAAGCACAGAAATATAAATAGCACACCCTCCTTTTCGAAACTATTCAAGCATAGAGTTCCAAAATTATGCCTTGTTCCAACTGTCGTTAGTACAACCGAAAATGCTTTGTTTTAAACAACAAGTCGCAGAAGTGCAGAGAGTGTGTTCGTCGAGGTGTTAGATGTAATACTCTTTAGTCATCCAACGATAACCTTTAGAATATTCGTCTTGAGGAGGAGCGTCTAAAGTTTGAAAGAGATATAGCTTTTGAAGTAGCTATAGCTAGTTTAGCTTGTGTCCGCAAGCTTAAGCAACGTCAACAAGAGTTATGTGAGCGTGGAATTAACATAGTCTAGCGGGGACTGTAGACGCTTGACAAACTCGACGCTGTCGAAGAGAAAGAGAGAGAGAAGAAAGAGAAGAGAGAACAGAGGGAGGAAGAAGCAGCTAGGCTAGCAGCCCTTCTTAATCCTACTGCCTCTGACCCCGCCCTTGACCTAGGTCTTGACCTATCTTTTCTTTTGTCTTTCCCAGCTGACCACAAGATGTAGGCAAGTCTAGGTTTTGGTGGTGGAACTCCTGAAGTTCCTTCTAGCACTAGGTAAGGTTTCTTTTTGGTTCCTAAGTGTTTTCTGAATGTAGGTAATCTAACTACTTAATTAGGTACTTGACCTGTCCTCTGACAACCTTACAGTCAAGAATCCTCTTAACTTTGTATTCTGTGTTAGGGTTGACAGGTTAGATTTCTGTGAGTAGGGCTAGTAGTACTTCTAGTAGTGCTAGTTTAAGCAAGGATACATAGAATACTAGATAGATATTCATAGTTTTTAGTAGCGTGAGTTTATAATTCAAAGGTCCTTTGACGTGTTTGATTTTGAACAGCCTGAGTTTTTTGTAGTCTAGTTTACTACTTGGTCTCTTAGTGTTAATGTTTTTTCTGACCAAATAGACTTTATCTCTCCCTTTTAACGTTGGCTCCTAACTATGTCGTTTGTTGTAGTAGTATGTGTTCTGTTCTGCTATAAACTAAAGTTGCTCTACAAGCTTCTTGTGTAGTTCCCTGAGTTTGTAGTCTTGTAGTCCTGCTTTGTCATTATCGACAGTACTCTATAATAAGTCTCGATAAGTAACTAATTCATACCTATAGTTAGCGTAGAATAGTGTAACAAGTGTGGTTTCTGTTATTGAACTATTGTAGGCAAACTGTGCTAAGGGCAATAGTTTAACCTAATTATTCTGTTTATAGTTTATATAACATCTCAAGTATGCTTTAATAACTTGATTTATTTGTTTAGTTCCTCTATTTGTCTAGGGGTAAAAGGCTGTTGACAGCTTTCTTTTCGCTCCTAGTTGTTTAGTAAGAGCTGTCTAGAATTTCAAGGTAAAGAGTTTATCTCTATTAGAGATTATTTCTTCTAGTAGACTGTGTAAAGCAACTACTTCCTGTAGGAATACATAAGCTAGGTGTTCTGCTATGCTTGATTCTATATATAGTACAAGTATTATATACTTTGTGAGTTGTTTAACAATAACTAGGATTAAGTTATACATAACTTCTGTTATTAGGTCTTTGGATTTTAGTAGTTTAACTATAAAATCCTATAATATAGATCTCTAAGGTACTTGTGGTATTAGAGTAGTACTCATCTGTCTATAAGGTATATAGCAGGAAGCCTTGTTTCTAGTACAGGTATTATACTCTAATATTACTTCCTTGACTACTACTAATAGGCGATTAATATAGTAGTGTTGCTTGACTTGCTAGAGGGTTCGTCGAACTCCCTGGTGACTATATGCTAGGGCTATATAGTACTCTTTGATAAATTCTTTTACGTAGGATTTAGAGACATATAACCTTCTATTAGTATACCGTTCTTTGTTATTTTGTCCTTGCTTAGCTAGAGCTGGCTGCTCTAGTTCCTAGGCTTTCTAGATTTTCTTTATTCAAGGGTTGTTAGTTTCTATTGCTACTATCTCATATATAGCTGGTGCTAGGTCTTTATTTTCTAGAGTCTTCAAGATTACAATCTTTTTGTATTCTTTGTTTCCTTTGTAACTAGGTTAATAGCTTAAAGTGTCTGCTTGTGAATTATTAGTTCCTTTAACATAACGAATCAATATATCAAATCTAGCAAGAGTTTGTGACTATCTTACAAGGTGTCTATTACTAAGTTCTTTTGTTGTTGTAAATGTTTTAAGGTTCTCATGATTAGTAAGGATTAGTACCTAGTGTTTTACACTCTATAGGTAGATCCTCTAATGTTCTAAAGCCAAGACTATAGCGAGAAGCTCTTTCTCATAGATGCTATAATTTTGCTAAGCTAAATCCAGCGTTTTAGAGAAGTATACTACAGACATAAGTTTCCCCTTGTTATTTAGTTAAAGATATATAGCAGCAACTGCTGTATTAGAAGCATCTGTCTCTATAGTACTTAGTTTGTTAGTATTATAGTTCCTGAGGATTGGTTTCTTAGTAAACCTCTTCTTTATTACTTGAAATACTGCTTCGACAACCTTATTCTACACAAAAGGAATATTCTTTTTTGTGAGGTTTGTTATAGGTTTCAAGATCCTAGTATAGTCTCTAATAAATTATCAACAGAAGTTAGTGAATCCTTAGAAGAATTAAACATCCTTGACGTTCTCTGGTGACTTCTATTCTAGAATTGCTCTAACTTTCTTAGAGTCTACTTTTATTTGTCCTAGAGTAATAGTATACTCTAGAAAGATAGTACAAGTTACTCTAAACTTGTATTTCGAAAGTTTAAGGCAAGAATCTACTGTTGTAAGTCTTTGCAGGACTTCCTTAACATGTCTCTTGTAGTCCTCTAATCTTTCTAAAAACACAAGGATATTGTCTAGGTAATAGATAACAGTTGTTCCTAGGAGATCCTTAAGTATTTTATTGTTTTGTCTCTAACAAGTAGTAGGTACGTTGGTTAGACTAAACAGTATTACTGTGTACTCGTAGAGGCCTAATAGTAAGACAAAGGCTATCTTCTATTTGTCTTCTTGCTTAATCTATATTAAGCTAAAGGCATTTCACTAGTTAAGTTTAGTGAATATCTTAGCCTTTCCTAACTTGTTCTATAAGTATTAGCCTTCTAGCAACAGGTAAGTGTCCTTAACTATTGCTTTGTTAACATCTCTGTAGTTAACACAAACTCTTCTATTTAGATTGTCCTTCTTAAATGTAATAAGTATATTAGAAGCTGCTAGCGAGTCTGATTTTTAGATATATCCTTTCTGAATCTCTTCTTGTACATACCTCTCGAGAAGCTGTAAGTTCCTCTAATTATAAGGTTAAAGCTTCTACTTCTTAAGGTTATGACTCTCTTTTAATTTAATCTTATAATCCCACGGTTAATGTTTAGAGAGAGTATATATATCCTCTGGGTTATTAAATAATTCTGTAAATTCTCTATACTACACAGGTATTATATTATTAGTAGTCTGGCTGACCTATAGTAGACCCTGGGCTAGGTGTCCTAGCGCTTTAGAAGAGGTAGTGCTAACCTTCTTCTAGCCTTGTAGTTACAACTACATATAGTTACATTAACTAAAAGTAATACTATGTTTCTTCTAGTTAATGTCTAGATTATACTCTTGAATCTAGAGCATACTAAGTATTACTTCCTTGTTCTCTATCT
The DNA here is from genome assembly GCA_001414455.1 of Hymenoscyphus fructigenus. Taxonomy (NCBI): domain Eukaryota; kingdom Fungi; phylum Ascomycota; class Leotiomycetes; order Helotiales; family Helotiaceae; genus Hymenoscyphus; species Hymenoscyphus fructigenus. The sequence goes on from LKUV01000177.1 coordinate 35,943, forward strand.
TAATAACATTAAATTATATATCTAAACAGTATCTGTTAATAGTAGTCTTTGTAGAGATAGTTTGCTAGTTAATAACTCTGTTTTAGTAAGTGACATTAGTTCTGTCAATAACACTTAAGACATAGAGTAATGTTTTCTTGACTAGGACATTAAGTCTCTTGTAGGCTTTCAGGGATATAAAATTACCTATTACTCTGGAATTAATTATAACCTGTAATTTCTTTCCTCTAATAGTTACAGTTACATAAAACTGGCTTTCTCCTAAAGTAGTATGTAGTTCTAGTCTAATATAGTAGATGTCAAACATCCTGTTCTTGGCATTGTCAAGCTAAGTTATAGCATTCTAAGCCTATAGAAAGAATATAACCTTTTCTTGGTCTATATATACTACCTTATATATCTGTTAATATTCTACTCCTGTCTAATAGTCTAGTAGTGTTCCTGTAAACTGTTTGTTTAATATCTAGTTAGATGTTAGTTATAGTCGGTGACATACTTATTCTGCTGTAGAAGAACCTAGAGTCTAAGTAGCCTAAAGTTTCTCTTCTACTAGGTAGTAGAATTCCACAGGTAGTAGTGTCTCGTCGCGGTCTATAGTGTAATTATATTCTTTCTCTTCCTTAGAGATGTGTCTAGAACCCTTGTGTCTAAAGTAAATATAACTTGTTTAATTATTATTGATAATGTATTGTTAGAGAGGAATAGAATCATGTTCTATAGTAGCATATAGAGACCAAAAGTCTAGCCTTTTACTCTTTATGTCTACCTAACGGTTCCCTCTCTTATAGGTTCTAATAAAGACCTATATATCTCTAACCTAGGGTTCTCTACTCTAATTATTCCCGCTAGACAATTCCAATAACTTAGAGGACTCTTTCTCTAATGTACTAGCTGGTGATTTATAAGTAGCTTGTAATAGTAACTTATGTTCGCTCTCTGAGCAAGTGTTGTAGTATTGTTCAAGGATAGGATTATTCTCTTCCTCAACCTAAGTTCTGTACCTACGTGCTTCTAATTCCTTATCAGAGAGCTCTTGTGTTTCTAGTAATACTAGCTCCCTGTGAAAGGTGACATTAACTTGCTTCCTCTTGTTAGCTTACTTCTTCGAGCTACATTCGTTTGCTCTATAGCCTGGCTAGCTATATAAGTAGTATAAATTCTGCTTGTGTCAGCGGTTCTGTTCTTCTTGGGAAAGTTTCTTTCCTTTAAAAGATTTCTTCTAGGCAGCGTTTACTTTACTATTATTCAGTTAGCTATTACACTTACTCTTACTCTAGTTCTTATCTTAACTTCTGCTCCCTTAAATAGATTTCCTGAATTCCCACAGACGGTTATCTAATTAAATAATACTGCTAATTATATTGCTAATGTTAGTAAAAACTATATTCTGTTTTACTATTTCTTCTTAGAGGTATACCTTTAATCTCCTATAGAAGAGTTCTATAAGAGCGAGGGTGTTCTATCTAGACTTGTTTCTATATTGTTGGAAATCATTAGTGTAACTAATAGCTAATCCTGTCTGTTTCAGATCTAAAAGCTTTTGTATAGCTGTTTAGATTATGTCGAAATCTCTAAATACCTTCTTAATTGCTACTTTAAACCCTCTAAAGGATTTAAACATTATTTAAGTGTCCTCTATTAATCTATTGTTGTCTTTGTATACAAAGAAGTCCTTGAGGTAGGGTTAGGCCTAATCTAATATAGCTTCTCTTAGATAGGAGATTATAAAGATTGATTGTAAGTTATAGTTATTAGTAAATTTGTCTGTATTAAAGTTAAAGTAGATATCTATCTAGAGGAGAAATAACTTAAGTTTGTTTCTCTTTCTGTAGTATATATCTAGGAGCTTGACTTAGATAGTCTTAAGTGCTTTAACCTTAAACAGTTCAGGTACATCAGGCATGCTAGCGTTGTTGTAGTTAGGGTCTACTAGTGCTAGTTCATTGTCTAGTAGTAGTGCAGCAGGGGTGGCCCGGGGTTAAGTCCTCTCAGCGCTGCTAGAGGGAGTTAATAAGTTTGTTTAGCTAGTACTAGAACTAGTAACAGCTGGCTTTAGTGAAGTTAGAGCTATAGTAACTAAACTTCTAAGTAGATGCTTAAAGTATAACAAAACTCACTTCTGTACTAAAAGTAATAAAGGTAACTTAAGTCTCGAAGATTGTTATATAGTAAGAGGTCTAGATATACTAGGTGTTTACTCAAAGGTAAACTTGTTACTTAAACTCAAGATGTCAAAACAAGATATATTGAAAACTAAAGTAAGTTAAGTATAAAGCCTCTATCTAATAGCAGACGTGCTAGTTATATATAGAACCTTCATTCTCATAGAGCCTAGAAGAAGCCCTAGATCCCCAAGCTCTAATGCAAGCTCCTACAAGCTCCAACGGTCATGTGATTGTATTATATAATAACTATAGCATAGAAATCCTTAGATTGTTTAGTTAGCCTAACCGATCCTCTTAGGCTATAGGTTCCTGTGAATGTATTTGACCTGTTAGAGCGCCGCCTAGTCTTCACTAGTCTCGTGCTAGCACGTGATTCGTGACAATCCTCTAGATTCTCTGTCTAGATCTTAGGATTCTTAAGATCCTAGAATCTATTATATAACTATATACAATAAGATCTATAGATTAAGTAGCTAACCTAATTAATCCCCTTGTACTACTAAGGCCTGTTAAGTGTTTGTTCTATTAGAACGCTGCCTAGATGTCACGAATCACGTGTCAGCACGTGATAAGTAAGTCTAGACAGCGCTCTGACAGGACAAGATACTATTAAGTAGATATAGTTATAGGATTAGCTAGAGTAGCTAGCTGATCTAAGGATTTCCTTTAGTATAGGTCACGTGACATATTGAGTCGCCTGGAGCGACGAGCTACTCAAGCGACTAGGTCGACTAGAGCGACTAGCGCTCTAGTCTACCTATGAGAATAAAGGTTCTATATATAACTAGCACGTCTACTATTAGATAGAAGCTTTATACTTAACTTTACTTTAGTTTTTAATATATCTTATTTTGTCTTCTTGAGTTTAAGTAACAAGTTTACCTTTAAGTAAACACCTAGTACATCTAAACCTCTTTCTGTATTCTAACCTTTGAGACTTAGTTACCTTTGTTACTTTTAGTATAATAGTAGGTTTTGTTATACTTTAAGTATCTGCTTAGAAGTTTAGTTACTATAGCTCTAACTCTACTAAAACTAGCTGTTGCTAGTTCTAGTACTAGCTGAACAAACTTGTTAACCTTCTCTAGTAGCGCTGAGAGGACTTAACTCTAGGCTACCTCTATTATACTACTGTTAGACAACGAACTAGTACTAGTAGACTCTAACTATAACAACACAAGTATACTTAATATACTAGAACTCTTTAAGGTTAAAGTACTTAAAACTATCTAAGTTAAACTACTAGATATATATTATAGAAAGAGAAACAAGCTTGAATTATTCCTTCTCTAGATAGATATCTACTTTAACTTTAACATAGACAAATTCAGTAACAATTACAACTCACGATTAATCTTTGTAATCTCCTACCTTAGAGAAGCTGTACTAGATTATACCTAACTCTACCTTAAAGACTTCTTTGTAAACGAAGATAACAACAGATCTATAAGAGACACCTAAGTAATGTTTAAATCCTAGAGAGGATTTAAGACAGTAATCAGGAAGGTATTTAGAGATTTCAATATAATTGTAACGAATTACAAACTCACGGGTCTAACAAGTATAACTAGGTCTTCGTCGGTTTAGTTATAGTAGAAAGTAAGGGTTACTAGAGTGTTTACTTAAAGGTAAACTTGTTACTTGAACTTAAGACGTTAAAACAAGATATATTAAATACTAAAGTTAAACTAAGTTAAGTATAAAGCTTCTATCTAGTAGCAGACATGCTAGTTATATATAGAGAACCTTTATTTCTACAAGAAGTCTTATTCTTCTATAGAGTCTTAACTAAGAGGACTCTAGCTTTATAGAGTCCTGTTTAAGAGAACTCTAACTCTACTTAGAGTCTCTTACAGAGGCTCTAGGATAGGCAAGGGACTCTATCACGTGATTACTTAAAGAAATCCTTAGGATTAGCTAACTAATCTCTTCCTACTATCTAGGTCCTAGGTGTTTTCTATCCTAGAGTAGTATACTTGTTCTATTAGGTTGTTGCCTAGACTTTACTTGTTATATACTAGTATATAATTCGTGACACTATTCTCTTCTTAGCCTAGCGTGTTCTTATACTTAAGTATAACCTAAGAAATGTTATTAGAAAGCAATTGTCTTCTTTTCTTTAATTCTTAATATATTAGTTTTATATACTAAAAGAAAGTAATACATTCTTCTTGCTATCTAAATTAAGTATATAAATTATTCTACAGAAACATATTCTTTCTACACCTGTTAGTCTTGTTCCTGCTTCCTTAACCTTTCTGAATCTGCTTAGTATTCTAAATATATAAGAGCTAAAAAACCTTGTAATTCCTCTAAGTATTATAAAGTTACTTCTCCCGGTCTACACAAACCTATATGCTGGTTTTTCTTTACGCCTATAAGAAAACCTATAGCGGATTAACTACCGAGTCCTTCTCCTGAGTTGTCTACTCCTTAGTTCTCTGCCTTCGAGGCGTCTTCTTTTGCTGAGATAGTTCTAGCTGAAATCAGAACTAAAGAGTCTTTTAAATTAGGTCCTGATTTCGACTAGGCTGCCTAGATAGCTCTAGGTTTTAGTAGTAGAACTCCTAGAGTTTTTCTAAACACTAGTTAAGACTCTTCTTTAGTTCCTAAGTATTTTCTAAGTATAGGTAATCTAACTACTTAATTAGGTACTTGATTTATTCTCTAACAACCTTATAGTCAAGAATCTTCTTGACTTTATACTCTGTGTTAGAGTTAACAGGTTGAATTTCTGTAAGTAGAGCTAGTAGTACTCCTAGTAGTACTAGTTTAAGCAAGGATATATAGAATACTAGATAGATATTTATAGTTTTTAGTAGTATAAGTTTATAATTCAAAGGTTCCTTAACGTGTTTAATTTTAAACAGTCTAAGCTTTTTGTAGTCTAGTTTACTACTTAGTCTTTTAGTGTTAATGTTTTTTCTGACTAAATAGACTTTATTCCCCTCTTTTAACGTTGGCTCCTGACTATGTTATTTATTGTAGTAGTATATATTATGTTTTACTATAAACTAAAGTTATTCTATAAGCTTCTTATATAATTCTCTAAGTTTATAGTCTTGTAATCCTGCTTTGTTATTATTAATAGTACTTAGTAATAGGTCCTGATAAGTAACTAATTCATACCTATAGTTAGCGTAGAATAGTATAACAAGTGTAGTTTCTGTTATTAAACTATTATAGACAAACTATACTAGTAGCAGAAGTTTAACCTAGTTGTCTTACTTATAGTTCACATAATATCTCAAGTATACTTTAATAACTTAATTCATTTGTTTAGTTTCTCTATTTGTCTAGAGGTAGAAAGCTGTTAATAGCTTCCTTTTTATATCTAGACGTTCTATAAGAGCTGTCTAGAATTTCGAGGTAAAGAGTTTATCTTTGTTAGAGATTATTTCTTCTAGTAGACTATATAGAGTAACTACTTCTTATAGAAACACATAGGCTAGGTGTTCTGCTATACTTGCTTCTATATATAGTATAAGTATTATATACTTTATGAGTTATTTAACAATAACTAGAATTAAATTATATATAACTTCTATTATTAGGTTCTTGGATTTTAGTAGCTTAACTATAAAATCCTATAATACAGATCTCTAAGGTATTTATAGTATTAGAGTAGTACTTATCTGTCTATAAGATATATAGTAGGAAGCCTTGTTCCTAGTACAGGTATTACACTCTACTATTACTTCCTTGACTACTGCTAATAGGTGATTAATATAGTAGTGTTACTTAATCTACTAGAGGGTTTAGTAAACTCTCTAGTAACTATATACTAGAGTAGTATAGTACTCTTTGACAAATTCCTTTGTATAGGATTTAGAGATATATAGTTTTCTGTTTATATACTATTTTTCGTTGTTTCAATTATTTGTTCCTCTATTGATATTAATAAAGTCTCCTCTACTATTAGGCAAGTTCTTTGGCATAGGTTCTTATTTAGCTAGAGTAGGTTACTCTATCTCCTAGGCTCTCTAGACCTTCTTAGTCTACGAACCTTCCTCTGTTACTGCTATTTTATATATAGTTAGAGCTAGATCCTTATTTTCTAGAGTCTTTAAGATTACAATCTTCTTGTACTCTTTATCTCCTTCGTAGCCTGGCTTTTAACTAAGAGCATTAGCTTAAAGGTTTGCTGTTCTACTAATATATTAGATTATAATGTTGTAACCTTCTAAAATTCCTGCCTACCTTGTAAGTCTTCTATTTAAGAGTTCTTATATAGTAGTAAACGTTTAGAGGGTCTTATAATCTAACAGTATAGTAACCTAATAGTTTACATTCTAGAGATATATTCTCTAGTATTTGAGTACTAGAACTATAGCGAGAAGTTCCTTATTATATATTCTATAGTTCTACTATACTAGGTCTATCTTCTTGGAAAAGTATACTACTAGTATAAGTTTGTCTTCTTTTTCTAGTTAAAGATATATAGCACCTACTACTGTGTCTAAAGCGTTAGTCTCAACAGTGCTTAGCTTGCTAGCGTTATAGCTTTAAAAAATAGGTTCTTCTATAAACTATTTCTTGAATTCCTGGAAAGCTTCTTTAGCTTTCTTTGTTTATTAGAAATCAATGCCTTTTCGAGTTAGGCTAGTTAGAGGACTTACTAGCTTAGCGTAGTCTCTAATAAATTATTAGCAGAAGTTAGTAAATCCTAGAAATAACTAGACATCCTTAATGTTTTACAGCATCAGCTAACTCTTAATAATCTTAGTCTTCTCTAGATTAACTTCTACCTGTTCTAGAGTAATCAAACACTCTAGAAACGTTGTATAAGTTACTTTAAACTTATATTTCAATAGCTTAAGGCAAGAGTCTACTACTATAAGCCTCCTTAAGACTTCCTTAACATATCTCTTATAATCCTTCTCTTATTCTAAGAATACTAGAATATTGTCTAGATAATATATTATAGTTATTCCTAGAAGATCTTCTAGTATACTATTGTTCTATCTTTGATATATAGTAGGTGTGTTTATTAAACTAAACAGTATTACTATATACTTATAAACACCTAATAGCAAGATAAATATAGTCTTCTATTTATTATCTTCCTTAATCTAAATTAAGTTAAAAGTACTTCTCTGATCTAATTTTATATATTAAACTACCTAACCTATTCTGTTCTATAGATACTAGCTGGTTAGTAATAGGTAAGTGTCCTTAACTGTTGTGTTATTAACTTCTTAGTAGTTAATGTAAACTCTTCTGTTTAAATTATTCTTTTTATATACTATAAGTATATTTGAATAGATAGAAGACTCTAATTTTCAGATATGTTCTTTCTTGATTTCTTTCTTAACATACTTGTTTATTACTTACAAGTCACCTTATGTGTATAGTTAAAGTCTTTGCTTTCTAAGGTTATAACTCTTCTTTAGTTTTATTTTATTATTCTATAGTTAATGTTTCAGCAAGGTATATATGTCTTCTAGGTTATTAAACAATCTCGAAAATTCTCTATACTATATAGGTATTTTGTTATTAGCTGTCTAGCTAACCTGTAGAGGACTCTAGGCTAGGTGTCTAGGCAACTTAGAAGAGGTGACGCTAACCTTATTCCAGCCTTGTAGTTACAGCTGCTTGTAGTTACATTAGCTAAAGGAAATCTCTTTTTCTTTCTAGTTAATGTTAGAGTTATGTTCTCTGATCTAGGACATTCTAAGTATTATGTCTTTCTTGCTAATATCTATAATATTAAATTATATATCTAAATAGTATTCTTTGATCTATGTTTTCGTGGGTATAGTTTGTTAGTTAACAATACCTTCTTAGTATTCTACCTCTGTTCTATTAACTACTATAAGTTTATATAGTGTTATCTCTTTAACTAAGACATTTAGCTTTTATATAGCTAAGGAGGAAATAAAGTTACTTGTAGCTCTAGAATTAATTATAATTTAGAGTTTCTTTTCTCTAATAGTTATAGTTATAAATAACTAACTTTCTTCTAAAGTTACACAAGCTTCTTGTTACTTAATAGGAAAGATTTTAAACAAGAGCTTGTCTAGCTCTTCTAGTGTTCTAAAAACTACTTTCTTCTTGTCTAAATAAACTACTTTATATACTTCTCCTACTTAACAGTACTTGTTAGAGTCAGGTTTAGGTAGTGTTACTAAAACCTTAGCTTAAATCCTGTGATTCTAAGAGGTTGTTCTAGCTTCTATGTACTAGTTCTATTAACTAGCTAGATTACTATCTATTGTTCTCCTTTCTTAGTATAACGAATTACAAACTCACAAGTAAGTCTAACAAGAGTAACTAGGTCTTTGTTAGTTTAGTTATAGTAGAAAGTAAGAGTTGCTAGAGTGTTTACTTAAAGGTAAACTTATTACTTAAACTCAAGATATTAAAACAAGATATATTAAATACTAAAGTTAATTTAAGTTAAGCATAAAGCTTCTATCTAATAGCAGACGTGCTAGTTATATATAGAACCTTTATTCTCGTAGAGCCTAGAAGGAGCCTAAGATCTTCAAGCTCTAAAGCAAGCTTCTACAAGCTCTAACAGTTATGTGACTGTATTATGTAATAACTATAACATAGAAATCCTTAGATCGTTTAGCTAGTCTAACTAATCCTGTCTAGCTATAGGTTCTTGTAGATGTATTTAATCTATTAGAGCGCTAGCTAGTCTTTATAGGTTACGTAGTAACTTATAATCTATAACACTATCTCCTTCTTAGTCTAGCGTGTTCTTATACTTAAGTATAACCTAAGAAATATTGTTAGAAGGCTATTAACCTTCTTTCTTTTATTATGTCCTCTAAAGCACAAAAATATAAATAGTATATTCTACTTTTTAAAACTATTCAAGTATATAGTTTCAAAATCATACTCTGTTTCAACTGTTGTTAGTATAACTAAAAATACTTTGTTCTTAACAACAAGTTACAGAAATACAGTAAGTACGTCTGTCAAGGTATTAGATATAATACTCTTTAGTTATCTAACAATAACCTTTAGAACATTTGTCTTAAGGAGAAGTATTTAAAGTTTAAAAGATATATAGCTTTCAAAGCAGCTATAGCTGGTCTAGCTTGTGTTCGCGAGCTTAAGCAACGCTAGCAAGAGTTGTGTAAGCGTAGGATCGATATAGTCTAGCAGAGACTATAAACACTCGACGAGCTTGACGCTGCCAAGGAGAAAGAGAGAGAAGAGAAAGAGAAGAGAGAACAGAGAGAGAAAGAAACAGCTAGACTAGTAGCTCTTTCTAATCTAGCTACCCCTGACCTCGCCCTTGACCTAGGTCTTGACCTAGCTTTTCTTTTATCTTTTCCAGCTGGCTATAAGATGTAGACAAGCCTAGGTTTTAGTAGTAGAACTCCTAAAGTTCCTTCTAGTACTAGGTGAGATTTCTTTTCAGTTTCTAAGTGTTTTCTAAATATAGGTAATTCAACTACTTGATTAAGTACTTAACCTATTCTCTGACAATCTTATAGTTAAGAATTCTTTTAACTTTATATTCTGTGTTAGAGTTAATAGGTTAAATTTCTGTAAGTAAGGCTAGTAGTACTTCTGGTAGTACTAGTTTAAGCAAGGATATTTATAGTCTTTAGTAGTATAAGTTTATAATTCAAAGGTTCTTTAACGTGTTTGATTTTAAATAGTCTAAGTTTTTTGTAGTCTAGTTTACTACTTAGTCTTTTAGTGTTAATGTTTTTTCTAACTAAATAGACTTTATCTCTCTCTTTTAACGTTAGCTTCTAACTATGTTGTTTATTATAGTAGTATATATTATGTTTTACTATAAACTAAAGTTACTCTACAAGCTTCTTATATAATTCCCTGAGTTTGTAATCTTGTAGTCCTACTTTGTTATTATTAATAGTACTTAGTAATAGGTCTTGATAAGTAACTAATTCATATCTATAGTTAGCGTAGAATAGTATAACAAGTATAGTTTCTGTTGTTAAACTGTTGTAGGCAAACTATACTAAGAGTAGTAGTTTAACCTAATTATTCTGTTTGTAGTTTACATAATATCTTAAGTATACTTTAATAACTTAATTCATTTGTTTAGTTCCTTTATTTGTCTAGAGGTAGAAAACTGTTAATAGCTTTCTTTTTACACCTAGTTATTCTATAAGAGCTGTCTAGAATTTCAAGGTAAAGACTTTATCTCTGTTAGAGATTATTTCTTCTAGTAGACTATATAGAGCAACTACTTCTTGTAGAAACACATAGGCTAGGTGTTCTGCTATACTTGCTTCTATATATAGTATAAGTATTATATACTTTGTGAGTTGTTTAACAATAACTAGGATTGAGTTATATATAACTCCTGTTATTAGGTCCTTGGATTTTAGTAGCTTAACTATAAAATTCTATAATATAGATCTCTAAGGTATTTGTAGTATTAGAGTAGTACTTATCTGTCTATAAGGTATATAGTAGAAAGCCTTGTTCCTAGTATAGGTATTATACTCTACTACTACTTCCTTGACTACTACTAATAGGTAATTAACATAATAGTATTACTTAATCTACTAGAGGGTTTAGCGAACTCTCTAATAACTATATACTAGAGTAGTATAGTATTCCTTGACAAACTCCTTTGTATAGGATTTAGAGACATATAGTTTACTGTTTGTATACTATTCTTTGTTATTTCAATTATTTGTTGCCTTATAAATATCAATAAAGTCTCCTCTACTATTAGGCAAGTCCTTTAGCATAGGTTCTCATTTAGCTAGAGCTAGTTACTCTATTTCCTAGGCTCTCTAGACTTTCTTAGTCTACAGACCTTTCTCTGTTACTACTATCTTGTATATAGCTAGAGCTAGATCTCTATTTTCTAGAGTCTTCAAGATTATAATCTTCTTGTACTCCTTATTCTCTTTGTAGCCTAGCTTTTGACTAAGAGCGTTAGCTCAAGAGTTTACTATTCTACTAATATATTAAATTACAATGTTATAACCTTCTAAAATTCCTGCCTACCTTGCAAGTCTTCTATTTAAGAGCTCTTATATAGTAGTAAATATTCTAAGGTTTTTATAATCTAATAGTACAGTAACCTAATAATTTACATTCTAGAGATATATTCTCTAGTGTTCAAGTACTACAACTATAGCAAGAAGTTCCTTATTATATATCCTATAGTTCTACTATACTAGATCTATTTTCTTGGAAAAGTATACTACTAGTATAAGTTTACTCTCTTTTCCTAGTTAAAGATATACAGCACCTACTACTATATCTAAAGCGTTAGTCTTAATAGTGCTTAGCTTACTAGTATTATAGCTTTAAAGAATAGGTTCTTCTATAAATCACTTCTTGATTTCCTAGAAAGCTTCTTTAGCTTCCTTTGTCTATTAGAAATCAATGCCTTTTCGAGTTAGGCTAGTTAGAGAACTAGCTAGCTTAGTATAGTCTCTAATAAATTATTAGCAGAAGTTAGTAAATCCTAGAAATAACTAGACGTCCTTAATATTCTATAGCGTTAGCTAACTCTTAACATCCTTAGTTTTTTCTAGATTAACTTCTACTTATCCTAGAGTAATTAAATACTCTAGAAACGTTATATAAGTTACTCTAAACTTATATTTTAATAGCTTAAGGCAAGAGTCTACTGCTATAAGTCTCCTCAAGACTTCCTTAATATACCTCTTATAATCCTCTTCTTATTCTAAGAATACTAAGATATTGTCTAGATAGTATATTACAGCTACTCCTAGAAGATCTTCTAGTATACTATTGTTCTGTCTTTGATATATAGTAGGTGTGTTTGTTAAACTAAACAGTATTACTGTATACTTATAAAGACCTAATAGTAAGACAAATATAGTCTTCTATTTGTTACCTTCCTTAATATAAATTAAGTTAAAGGCACTTCTCTAATCTAGTTTTGTATATTAAACTACCTGATCTATTCTGTTCTATAGGTATTAGCTAGTCAGCAATAGATAAGTGTTCTTAACTGTTACATTGTTGACTTCTTAGTAGTTAATACAAACTCTTCTATTTAGATTGTCTTTTTTATATACTATAAGTATATTTAAACAGATAGAAGACTCTAACTTTTAGATATGTCCTTTCTTGATTCCTTCCTTAACATACTTATTTATTACTTACAAGTCACTCTATATATATAGTTAAAGCCTTTGCTTTCTAAGGTTATAACTCTCTTTTAGTTTTATTTCGTTGTCTTATAGTTAATGTTTCAGCAAGGTATACATGTCTTCTAGGTTATTAAACAATTTTGAAAATTCTCTATACTACATAGACATTTTATTATTAGCTGTCTAGCTAACCTGTAAAGAACCCTGGGCTAGGTGTCTAGGTAACTTAGAAGAGGTAGCGCTAACCTTATTCTAGCCTTGTAGTTACAGCTACTTTTAGTTATATTAGCTAAAGGAAATCTCTTTTTCCTTCTAGTTAATATTAGAGTTATATTCTCTAATCTAAGACATTCTAAGTATTATGTCTTTCTTGCTAATATCTATAATATTAAATTATATATTTAAACAGTATTCTTTAATCTATGTTTTCGTAGGTATAGTTTATTAGTTAACAACACCTCCTTAGTATTCTACCTCTGTCTTATTAACTACTATAAGTTTATATAGTGTTATTTCTTTGACTAGGACATTTAGCTTTTATATAGCTAAGGAGGAAATAAAGTTGCCTATAGCTCTAGAATTAATTATAATTTAGAGTTTCTTTCCCCTGATTGTTATAGTTATATATAACTAACTCTCTTCTAAAGTTACACAAGCTTCCTGCTGCTTAATAGAAAAGATTTTAAACAAGAGCCTGTCTAGCTCTTCTAGTGTTCTAAAAACTACCTTCTCTTTGTTTAAATAGACTACTTTATATACTTCTCCTACCTAATAGTACTTGTCTAAGTTAGGTTTAGGTAGTGTTGCTAAGAACCTTAGCTTAAATCTAGTGATTCTAAGAGGTTGTTCTAGCTTCTATGTGCTAGTTCTATTAACTAGCTAGATTACTATCTATTATTCTTCTTTCTTAGGTTATTAAGACCTAGGGCCTTTAGAATCTCGATAGTAAATGTTACTCTTAGGACACTATCTATGTATAAGTTCTAATGTTTCTTTTTCTAAACGAAGATTTCAAAAGGTAGTTTAACAATTCTTAGTAAATACTACTTTATATTTGTCTAGAGGTACTAGCTTATCTTCTTATAATGTATATAGACTCTAGAAGTTAGGCTTGATTTTATTAACTTATACCTAATAGTTTCTATCTATATAGGTACTAATAAATGTCTATATTTCTCCTGGTTCTAGGTTCTTGCTTACTGCTTCCTAGTTACCTGCCTCTAAAGAGCTAGACGATTCTAATAAGTACTCTATAAGAATAATTGTTTTAGCTAGGTTAAAGTACATTCTTTCTACAAAAGTCGTTTGTAGGATTATACTAATACTTGTTAAACTAATTAGGCCTTTTTCTAACTATTAGGTAATATATTTTGTATTAAACCTTAGGTGTGTGCCTAAGTATAACTGTATAGTTTAAAAGGTTTGTTTAGAGTTCTGTAGATCCTTCTATCTATACTCTTGTTCCTCTCTATACATTAATATCTAAGTGTCTCTAATGTCTATACTAGTAGATTCTTAGACTAGTACTATAAGTTGTTAAAGTAGAAGGATTTCTACAGAGTCTAATTATATACTATAGTATTTCTCTAGAATTAGATTATCTAATTTATCTATTGATTTAGTTTCTTTAATTTATATACTAATGTATTTGGCCAGCTCTTCCTCTATAAGCAGCCTGCCTTTAAGTACTACTACTTCCTTGCAGCTAGTAGTATTAACTTACTTTTCTTAATTAGGTTGCTTCTTTGAGCTATATTTACTTGCCCTGTGACTAGTTTTACTATATAAGTAACATAAATTCTACTTATGTTAATAGTTCTTTTCTTCTTAGAAAAGTTTATCTTACTTGCCTGTCTTTTTCTTTGGCCAGGTCCTGTTTATAGTGTCTAGTTCTATAGAATTTCTATAGTTCTTTCTTCTATGATTTACTTAATATCTATAACTTTCTTTTCTTTTAAGCCTTTGTTTATAGTTCTAGTTATTGATTTTGATTAAGTTATTAATTAATTTATTAAGTAAGGTTAGTAGGTTGTCTCTTGCTAATTTATTCTTAACGTTGTTCTTTAATTCTCTATAGAATTGTTTCTAGAGAGCTTTGTTGTTCTAGTTTAGTTGTACTATATACTACTAGAAGTATAAAGTATACTTAGCTGTAGAGTTTTTCTGTTAGAGATTATATAATACTTGTATAGATTTCTTTTTTAAATCAACATCTATAAATACTTGATTAAGCTCTTCTTTGAATCTCTTTATGTTCTAGAATAGTTTCTTTATAACTTTAGACATAATTGTTAACACCTTTCTCTTAGGTGTTTTGTTCTTCTAGAAGTCTTTGAGGTATAGTTCTATCTAGTTATAGGCTGCCTCTTTAAGACAGGTAGTAAGCTATATAACTTAGTTAGTTTTGCTTGTAAATTATACTATATAAAAGTTCAAGTAGAGAGAAGCTTTTATAAGAAACTCTACAAGCTTCTCTAGTAAACTATTAAATAGTTTTAGGATTAGTAGTTTTACTTCCTCTTAGAGAGTAGTAATAGTTAGTACTATTATAACAGCTAGAGTAATAACTGCTTTTAGCGCTACCTTTAGAGTAGAAGATATAGCTGACATTATAGTAGTTTACTTCTAAGCAGATACTTAAAGTATAACGAATTACAAACTTACAGGTAGGTCTAACAAGTGTAACTAGGTCTTCGTTAGTTTAGTTATAGTAGGAAGTAAGGGTTACTAAAGTGTTTACTTAAAGGTAAACTTGTTACTTGAACTTGAGATGTTAAAACAAGATATATTAAATACTAAAGTTAATTTAAGTTAAGTATAAAGCTTCTATCTAATAGCAGACGTGCTAGTTATATATAGAACCTTTATTCTCGTAGAGCCTAGAAGGAGCCTAAGATTCTCAAGCTCTAAAGCAAGCTCCTGCAAGCTCTAACAGTTATGTAACTATATTATGTAATAACTATAACATAGAAATCCTTGGATTATTTAGCTAGTCTAACTAATCTCGTCTAGCTATATGTCACGAATCACGTGTATATGTAACTAGTAAAGACTAGGCAGCGTCCTAATAGGTTAAGTACTATTATATACTCTTATAGTATCTAAGGATTAGTTAGTATAACTAAGCGATCCAGGGATTTCATTAGATAGAAGTTATGTAACTATTATTGATTATTGATAATTAACTAAGCAACACTAAGCGAGATTAGTATAATCAGAGTAATTATAGTAATTATTAAGCAGGAAGGTTCTATATAAGACTAGTACGTCTGTTATTAGATAGAAGCTTTATACTTAACTTCTTTACTTAGTTTATAATATATTGTTTTGTCTTCTTAAGTTTAAGTAACAAGTTTACCTTTAAGTAAACACCTAGTATACCTAAACCTCTTCTTGTATTCTAACTTTCGAGACTTAGTTACCTTTGTTACTTTTAGTACAAGAGTAGGTTTTGTTATACTTTAAGCATCTGCTTAGAAGTTTAGTTACTATAGCTCTAACTCTACTAAAGCCAGCTGTTACTAGTTCTAGTACTAGCTGAATAAACTTGTTAACTCTCTCTAGCAGCGCTAAGAGAACTCAACTCCAGGCTACCTCTGCTATACTATTACTAGACAACAAACTAGTACTAGTAGACTTTAACATAGATAAATTTAGTAATAACTATAATTTACAATTAATCTTTGCAATCTTCTATCTAAGAGAAGCTATACTAGATTAGGCCTAACTCTACCTTAAAGACTTCTTTGTAAACAATAATACTAATAGATCTATAGGAGACACCTAAATAATATTTAAATCCTTTAAAGGATTTAAGGTAGTAATCAGGAAGGTATTTAGAGATTTTAACATAATCTAAACAGCTGTACAGAAGCTTTTAGACTTAAAATAGACTAGATTAGCTATTAGTTATACTAATGATTTTCAACAATATAAAAACAAATCTAGATAAGATACTCTTGCTCTTATAGAACTCTTCTATAGAGGATTAAAGGTATAACGTAGTTTATCAGGACCCTGCGCATATTAGGACTCTATGTACTTTTGCTGACTCTCTAACTCTATTATTTTAACACGTGTTTTTTACTCTTTCTAATAGAGGTACAAACTCAAGAAGCATGTATTATTTTAGCTATTAAAGCTATTTGAACCTCAAAAAGAAAACTAAGTTATTAAAAAGCTACAAAAATCTATAAAGTTCCTAAATCTATACTTTGCCTTAGAATAAATAGCTATATTCTACTCTCTGATTGTTGGCCAGCAAATACAAATTTAACTAAGTTAGAGGAGGAGGTTATTGTTTGATATATACTTGATTTAGATATAAGAGGCTTTATACCCTAGCTAGCTAGTGTAGAAGATATAGTAAATTATATCCTTAAATCACAGGAGAGGAGATATATTAGGAAGCTCTAAGTACATTGATTTATACAACAACAACTAGCTATAAAGACATGTTTTAATTATGTTTACAACTTCTAAAGAGCCTTATACAAAGATCCTAAGATTATTAGTATATAGTTTTAACTAGTAGAGAAAATAAGAGCAAAATATAGTATTCTAGACTGTGATTTTTGGAATTTCAACAAAACTAGCTTTATAATAGACATAATTACTTCTTCTATAGTTGTTACACATATAGATTAACGTAGCAGAGACAAGGCAGTTTAGCTAGGCAATCAAGAATAAGCTACTGCAATTGCTTATATTAACAGCAAAGGTAAGAGTATTTCTCTATTTTTAGTAGTAAAGAGGAAATGCTACCTCTTAAGCTAGTATACTAAGGGCAGCCTTCTATATAACTAGGTTATTAAACTAACAATCAATAACTAAACAAATAATAAGACAGGTCTAAAATAGCTTAAGTACTTTAATAAGTATACTTCTACTCAAGCAAAGGGTCTATATCAAATACTTGTCCTTAATAAGTATAAGAGTTATAAATCAGCTAAATTCCAAGAGTACTATAAGACATATAACATTATTACTCTTGAACTATCTTCTTACTCTTCTCATTTAACCTAGCTACTTGATGTTAGGTGTTTTAGTGTCTTAAAACAGGTATATAGTCAATAAATTAAGACTTTTATTAAAGCTTATATCAACTATATCACAAAGGTTAAGTTCTTTCTCGCCTTTAAAGCAGCCTATACAGAATCGATAATAGCCTAAAACACTTAAGCTAGATTCTGTGGGGCTGGCTTAGTACCTTTTAATCTACAGGCTGTGATTTCAAAGCTTGATGTAAAGTTATAGACGCTAACCTCTACTAGGCCTTCCTCTATTAACGCTGACCCTTGGGTCTCTTAGACTCCTTATAACCCCGCTAAAGCTCTTTTACAAACAACTCTTGTAAAGAACTAGATTGCTAGTCACTAAGAAAGCTTACTAATACTAATTTTCTAGACAGTTGTTGTATTAGCAAAAGATATAGAGTAATTAGCTTATAAAGTAACTCTTTTAACAGCTAAGGTATATATACTTTAAGTAGTAAATAAAGCTCTTAGTAAATGTTACAGAGCCAGGAAGACTTATATATATCAAGGCAGTGTACTTACTATAGAGGATACACAGGATATTCTAGCACAGAAAGACACAGATAAGTAGGTTTGACACAATATATATATAGAGAGAGGTAATTAGAAGGTAGGGTAATTAACTAGTAGGCGCTATAGCACTTATAGAAAAGCTAGTTATAATATACAAACTTGTTAAGTAGATGTAGATATATCTAGTTTATTAGATTCTTAGTAGTTTTAGTTAAATTTATATATTATAGTTGTTTAATTATATTTTAAAGTAGTAGAGGAGTAGGAATATACACAGGGTCCTAATATACACAGGGTCCTAATAAACTACGTTACCTCTAAGAAGAAATAGTAAAACAAAACATAACTTTCACTAACATTAGTAGTATAATTAGTAGTGTTATCTAATTAGATAATTATCTGTGGGAATTCAGGAAATCTACTTAAGAGAGTAGAAGTTAGAATAAGAACAGAAGCAAGAGCAAGTAGAACAGCTAGTAAAACAAAGGCAAGGTAAACGCTGCCTAGAAGAAATCTTTCAAGGGAAAAAAGCTTTTCTAAGAAGAACAGAACCGCTAACATAAGTAGAATTTATACTACTTATGTAGCTAGTCAGGCTATAGAGCAAACGAATGTAGCTTAAAGAAGTAAACTAACAAGAGAAAGTAAGTTAATACTACCTTCTAGAGAGAAGTAGTATTGCTTAAGACACAGAAGCTTTCTAACAAGGAATTAGAAGTATATAGATATAGAACTCAGGTTAAGGAAGATAACTCTATCCTTGAACAATATTACAACACCTGCTCTAAGAGCAAACACAAGTTACTATTACAAGCTACTTATAATTCACCTGTAAGTATGTTAGAGAAAGAGTCCTCTAAATCGTCAGAGTTATCTAAGAGAAATAATTAGAGTAGAGAACTCTAGGTAGAGGATACATAGGTCTTTATTAGAACCTATAAGAGAGAGAATTAATAGATAGACATAAAAGGTAAAAGACTAGACTTCTAGTCTCTATATATTACTATAGAACATAGTTCTATCTCTCTCTAACAATATATTATTAATAATAATTAGGTGAGTTATATCTACTTTAAACATAAAGGCTCTAGACACATCTCTAGAGAAGAGAAGGAATATAACTATACTATAGACTACAACGAAACACTACTACCTGCAGAATTCTACTATCTAGTAGAAGGGGAACTTTAGGCTATTCAGGTCTTAGACTCCTCTATAGCTAAGTAGGTCTGTTACTAACTATAGCTAACATCTAACTAGACATTAAACAAATAGTTCACAGGAACGTTGCTAGATTATTAGACAGATATAGAGTATTAACAGATATATAAAGTAGTATATATAGACTAGGAGAAAGTTATATTCTTCTTATAGGCTTAGAATACTATAGCTTAGCTTAATAATACTAAGAACAAGATGTTTAACATTTACTATATTAGACTAGAACTATATACTACTTCTAGAGAAAGCTAGTTATTTGTAACTATAACTATTAGAGGAAAGAAATTACAGATTATAGTTAATTCTAGAGTAACAGGTAATTTTATATCTCTAAAAGCCTATAGAAGGCTTAACATTCTAGTTAAGAGAACATTACTCTATGTCTTAAGTGTTGTTGACAGAACTAATATTACTTACTAAAACAGAGTTATTAATTAGCGAACTATTCCTATAAAGACTACTATTAATAGACACTGTTTAGACATATAATTTAATGTTATTAAGATAGAGAACAAGAAAGCAATACTTAGTATACCCTGGATTTAAGAGTATAATCTAGACATTAACTAGAAGAAACGTAGTATTACTTTCAGTTAATATAACTATATATAGTTATAACTACAAGGCAGGAAGAAGGCTAGCACTACCTCTTCTAAAGTACCTAAACACCTAGCCTAGAGTCCTTTACAGGTTAGCTAGACTACTAATAACACAATACCTGTGTAGTATAGAGAATTTTCAGAATTGTTTAATAACCTAGAGAACATATGTACTCTCTCTAAACATTAGCTGTAGGATTATAAGATTAAACTAAAAGAGAGTTATAACCTTAAGAAGTAGAAGCTTTAGCTTTATAATTAGAGGAACTTGTAGCTTCTTGAGAAGTATATATAAGAAGGAATTTAGAAAGAACACATCTAAAAATCAGACTTGCTAGCTACTTCTAATATACTTATTATATTCAAGAAGGACAATCTAAATAAAAGCGTTTACATTAACTACAGAGATGTTAACAAAGCAATAGTTAAGAACACTTACCTATTACTAGAGAGCTAGTACTTGTAGAACAAGTTAGAAAAGGCTAAGATATTTACTAAACTCAACTAACAAAACCCCTTTAGCTTAATATAGATTAAGCAAGAAGATAAATAGAAGACAGCTTTTATCTTGCTATTAGGTCTTTACAAGTATATAGTAATGCTATTTAGTCTAACTAATATACTAGCTACCTATCAAAGACAAAACAACAAAATACTAGAGAATCTTCTAGAGATAACTGTTATTTATTACCTAGATAATATTCTTGTATTTTCAGAAAGACTAGAAGACTATAAGAAGTATGTCAAGGAAGTTCTATAGAGGCTTACTATAGTAGACTCTTGTCTTAAACTTTTAAAATATAAGTTTAGAGTAACTTATACTGTTTTTCTAGAGTATACTATTACTCTAGGACAAATGAAGGTAGACTCTAAGAAAGTCAAAGTAATTCTAGAATAGAAATTACTAGAGAATGTTAAGGATGTTTAATTATTTCAAGGATTTACTAACTTTTGTTAATAATTTATTAGAGACTATACTAGAATCTTAAAACCTATAACAAACCTTACAAAAAAGAACGTTCCTTTTATATAAGACAAGGTTGTTAAAGTAGTATTTCAAGTAGTTAAAAAACAATTTACTAAGAAACTAATTCTTAGGAATTATAATACTAACAAACTAAGTACTGTTGAGACAGATACTTCTAATATAGTAATTACTACTGTATACCTTTAACTAAACAATAAAGGGAAACTAATGCCTGTGGTATATTTCTCTAAGACATTAGATTCTATATAGCAAAACTATAGTATCTATGAGAAAGAGCTTCTTGCTATAGTTCTAGCTTTAGAACATTAGAGGATCTACCTACAGAGTGTAAAGTACTAAGTATTAATTCTTACTTATTATAAGAATCTTAAAACATTTATAATAACAAAAGAACTTAGCAACTAACACCTTGTAAGGTAGTCCTAGATTCTTACTAGATTTAATATTTTAATTTATTATATAAAAGGAACAGATAATTCACGTGTAAATACACTAAGTTAACAACCTAGTTATAAAGGAGATAAAGAGTATAAAAAGATAGTAATCTTGAAGACTCTAGAAAACAGAGACCTAGCTCTAGCTATATACGAAATAGTAGCAACAGGAGAAGAACTATAGACTAAAAAGGTTTAGAGAGCCTAAGAAATAGAGCAACCAGCTCTAGCTAAATAAGAACCTATACTAGAGAACTTACCTAACAGTAGAGAAGACTTCATTAACATTAATAGAGTAACAAATAATTAAAACAACAAAGAATAGTATATAAACAGAAAACTATATATTTCTAAATCCTATATAAAGGAATTTGTCAAAGAATACTATACTACTCTAGTATATAGTTACTAGAGAGTTTGCTAAACTCTCTAACAGATTAAGTAGTACTACTATATTAATTGTCTATTAGTAGTAGTCAAGGAAGTAATAGTAGAGTATAATACCTGTACTAGAAACAAGGCTTCCTGCTATATACCTTATAGACAGATAAGTACTACTCTAATACTATAAATACCTTAGAGATCTATATTATAGGATTTTATAGTTAAGCTACTAAAATCCAAGGACTTAATAATAGGAGTTATATATAACTTAATTCTAGTTATTATTAAATAACTCACAAAGTATATAATACTTGTACTATATATAGAAGCAAGTATAGTAGAACACCTAGCCTATGTGTTTCTATAGAAAGTAGTTACTCTATATAGTCTACTAGAAGAAATAATCTCTAACAGAGATAAACTCTTTACCTTGAAATTCTAGACAGCTCTTATAGAACAACTAGATACAAAAAGAAAGCTATTAACAGCTTTCTACCTCTAGACAAACAGAGGAACTAAATAAATAAATTAAGTTATTAAAGTATACTTGAGATATTATATAAACTATAAGCAAGACAACTAGGTTAAACTTCTACTACTAGTATAGTTCACTTATAATAGTTTAATAACAGAAACTATACTTGTTATACTATTCTATACTAACTATAGGTATAAATTAGTTACTTATCAAGACCTATTATAGAGTACTATTAATAATAACAAAGCAGAATTACAAGACTACAAACTCAGAGAACTATACAAGAAGCTTATAAAACAACTTCAGTTTGTAGCAGAATATAATATACACTACTACAACAAGTAACATAGTTAGAAGCTAACGTTAAAAGAAGAGAATAAAGTCTATTTAGTTAGAAGAAACATTAATACTAAAAGACTAAGTAGTAAACTAGACTACAAAAAACTTAGACTGTTTAAAATCAAATATATTAAAGGACCTTTAAATTATAAACTTACACTACTAAAGACTATAAATATCTATCTAGTATTATATATATCCTTACTTAAACTAGTACTACAGAGAGTACTACTAGCTCTACTTACAGAAATCTAACCTGTTAACTCTAATATAGAATATAAAGTCAAGAGAATTCTTGACTATAAGGTTGTTAGAGAACAGGTCAAGTACCTAGTTAAATAGTTAGATTAACGTAGTTTATTAGAACCCTGCGTATATCAGGACCCTGTGTACATTCTTACTCTCCTACTACTTTAAAATATAATTAAACAACTACAATATATAAATTTAACTAAAACTACTAAGAATCTAATAAACTAGATATATCTACATCTACTTAACAAGTTCGTGTATTATAACTAGCTTTTCTACAAGTACTACAGCGCCTACTAGTTAATTGCCTTACCTTCTAATTACTCTCCTCTATATATATATTATATCAAACCTGCTTATCTATGTCTTTCTATGCTAGAATATCCTGTGCATCCTCTATAGTAAGTGTACTGCCTTGACATATATAAGTCTTTCTAGCTCTGTGATGTTTACTAAGGGCTTTATTTACTACTTAAAGTATATATACCTTAGCTGTTAAAAGAGTTACTTCATAAGCTAATTACTCTATACCTTTTACTAATGTAACAACTGTCTAGAAAATTAGTGTTAGCAAGCTTCCTTAGTAACTAGTAATCTAGTTCTTTACAAGAGTTGTTTGTAAAAGAGCTTTAGTAGAGTTGTGAGAAGTCTAAGAGATCTAAGGGTTAGCGTTAATAGAGGAGGGCCTAGTAGAGGTTAGTGTCTATAACTTTACATTAAGCTTTAAAATCACAGCCTATAGATTAAAAGGTACTAAGCTAGCTCTACAGAATCTAGCTTAAGTGTTTTAGGCTATTATTAATTCTATATAGGCTGCTTTGAAGGCGAGAAAGAACTTAACCTTTGTGATATAGTTAATATAAGCTTTAATAAAAGTCTTAATTTGTTAACTATATACTTGTTTTAAGACACTAAAACACCTAACATTAAGTAGCTGAGTTAAATGAGAAGAGTAAGGAGGTAGTCTAAGAGTAATAATGTTATATACCTTACAGTACTCTTAGAATTCAGCTGATTTATGACTCTTATACTTATTAAGGACAAGCATTTAATATAGACCCTTTGCTTGAGTAGAAGTATACTTATTAAAGTACTTAAGCTATTCTAGACCTGTCTTATTATTTGTTCAGTTATTAATTATTAGTTTAATAACCTAGTTATATAGAAGGCTGCCCTTAGTATACTAGCTTAAGAGGTAGCATTTCCTCTTTACTACCAAAAATAGAGGAATACTCTTACCTTTGCTGTTAATACAAGCAATTGTAGTAGCCTATTCTCAATTGTCTAGCTAAACTGCCTTGTCTCTGCTATGTTAATCTACATGTGTAACAACTATAGAAGAAGTAATTATGTCTATTATAAAGCTAGTTTTGTTGAAATTCCAAAAATCACAGTCTAGAATACTATATTTTGCTCTCATTTTCTCTACTAGTTGAAACTATATACTAATAAGCTTAGGATCTTTGTATAAGGCTCTTTGGAAGTTGTAAACATAATTAAAACATATCTTTATAGCTAGTTGTTGTTATATAAATCAATACGCCTAGAGCTTTCTAACATGTCTTCTTCTCTGTGATTCAAGGATATAATTCACTATATCTTCTATACTAGCTAGCTGGGGTATAAAGCCTCTTATATCTAAATCAAGTATATATTAAACAATAACCTCCTCCTCTAACTTAGTCAAATTTGTATTTGCTAGCTAATAATTAGAGAGTAGAATATAGCTGTTTATTCTAAGGTAAAGTATAGATTTAGAAACTTTATAGATTTTTGTAGCTTTTCAATAACTTAGTTTTCTTTTCAAGGTTCAAATAGCTTTAATAGCTAAAATAATACATGCTTCTTGAGTTTGTACCTCTATTAGAAAGAGTAAAAAACACGTGTCAAAATAATAGAGTTAGAGAGTCAGCAAAAGTACACAGGGTCCTAATATACGCAGGGTCCTAATAAACTACATTACCTATACTTAGAAAACACTTAGGAACCTAAGTTAGCTTTAAACTGCTCCTAGCTTCTTGTAGCCTTCTACTAGCAAAATCTAGGTTTTCCTATATTAAGTAGTTAGAAGGAAAAGCTTTAAAGAAACTAGAGTCAAGACCTAGTTCAAGAAAAGAGTTAGAAGAGGTAGAAGTAGAAAGAGCAGCCAGACAGGCAGCCTTCTTCTCTTTCTTTGTTTGTTTTTCTTCTAGCTCTTACTCTTTATATTCTTTCTCTTTAGTAGCATCTAGTTCCTGTAGAGACTTGAAACTACAAGCTATTATATTATTACAACAGCGTTAAAGGAATTTCTTTTATTTACAAAGACATAGGATTTTTACTATTGCCTCTTCTTCTTCTTTCTTAAGCTTTCCTTCTTGCCTAGCTAGAGCTTTGTAGCTGTCGAGGAACTCAGGCTAGCTGTTGTACTTTAAGCGTTCTATATAAACACATTTAGAGCAGCAAGTATAACAAGTACTTATAATACAGTTGCAACTATAGGTCTAATAGTAGAAACACTTTATAGTAGCAGGAAAACTATAGTTAATAATGTTATTAAGAAGTACTTGTTAGTTATAGGTTTTCTTAGAGAATATATTAAAAAGAAGAGAAGGCTAGTAGCCTTCTAATAATATTTCTTAGGTTGTACTTAAGCGTAGAGACACGCTAGGCTAAAAAGGAGATAGTGTCACGAATCACGTATATATGTAACTAGTAAAGACTAGACAGCGTTCTAATAGATTAAGTACTATTACATACTCTTATAGTATCTAAGAATTAGTTAGCATAACTAAGCAATCCAGGGATTTCATTAGATAGAAGTTATATAACTATTGTTAATCATTAATAATCAACTAAGCAACACTAAGCGAGATTAGTATAATTAGAGTAATTATAGTAATTATTAAGTAGGAAGGTTCTATATAAGACTAGTATGTCTACTATTAGATAGAAGCTTTATACTTAACTTCTTTACTTAGTTTATAATATATTGTTTTATCTTCTTAAGTTTAAGTAACAAGTTTACCTTTAAGTAAACACCTAGTACACCTAAACCTCTTTCTATATCCTAACCTTCGAGACTTAGTTACCTTTGTTACTTTTAGTACAAGAGTAGGTTTCGTTATACTATAGGTCCTTGTAAATGTATTTAACCTGTCAGAGCGCCGCCTAGTCTTTACAAGTTATATAGTAACTTATAATTTATAACACTTAGGTTGTTAAGACCTAGAACCTTTAGAATCTCAATAGTAAATGTTACTCTTAGAACATTATCTATATATAAGTTCTAATGTTTCTTTTTCTAAATAGATATTTTTAAAAGATATTTTAATAGTTCTTTGTAAATACTACTTTATATTTGTCTAGGGGTACTAGCTTGTTCTCTTGTAATATATATAGACTCTAGAAGTTAGGCTTGATTTTATTAACTTATGCCTAATAGTTTCTATCTATATAGATACTAATAAATGTCTATATTTCTTCTAGTTCCAGGTCCTTGCTTACTACTTCCTAGTCACCTGCCTCTAAAGAGCTAGACGATTCTAATAAGTACTCTATAAGAATAATTATTTTAGCTAGGTCAAAGTATATTCTTTCTACAAAAGTCGTTTGTAGGATTATACTAATACTTGTTAAACTAATTAGGCCTTCTCCTAACTATTAGATAATATATTTTATATTAAACCTTAAACATATACCTAAGTATAATTATATAGTCTAAAAGGTTTGTTTAGAGTTCTGTAGATCTTTTTATCTATACTCTTGTTCTTTGCTATATATTAATATCTAGGTATCTCTAATATCTACGCTAGTAGATTCTTAGACAAGTGTTATAAGTTATTAAAGAGAGAGAATTTCTATAGAGTCTAATTATATACTATAGTATTCCTCTAAGATTAGGTTATCTGATTTATTTATTAATTCTGTCTCTTTGATTTATATACTAATGTATTTAGCTAACTCTCTCTCTATAAGTAGCTTACTTTCAAGTATAGCTACTTCCTTGCAGCTAGTAGTGTTAACTTGCTTTCTCTAATTAGGTTACTTCTTTGAACTACATTTACTTGTTCTATAACTAGTTTTGCTACATAAGTAATATAAATTCTACTTACATTAGTAGTTCCTTTCTTCTTAGGAAAGTTTACTCTACTTGCCTGCTTTTTTCTTTAGCTAGGTTCTGTTTGTAGTATCTAGTTCTATAAGATCTCTATTGTTCTTTCCTCTATAATTTACTTAATGTCTATAACTTTCTTTTCTTTTAAGCCTTTGTTTATAGTTCTAGTTATTGATTTTAATTAAGTTGTTAATTAATTTGTTAAGTAAGGTTAGTAGGTTGTCTCTTGCTAATTCATTCTTAATATTATTCTTTAATTCTCTGTAGAATTGTTTCTAGAGAGCTTTGTTGTTCTAGTTTAATCTTACTATATACTACTAGAAGTGTAAAGTATACTTAGCTATAGAGTTCTTCTATTAGAGATTATATAATACTCTAATAGATTTCTTTTTTAAATTAACATCTACAAATACTTAGTTAATTCTCTCCTTGAATTCTTTAACGCTCTAGAATAGTTTCTTAGTAACTTCTAATATAATAGTTAACACTTTTCCTTTAGATGTCTTGTTTTTCTAGAAGTCCTTAAGGTATAGTTTTATCTAGTTATAGACTGCCTCTTTGAGACAGATAGTAAGCTATATAACTTAGTTAGTTTTGCTTGTAAATTACACTATATAAAAGTTTAAGTATAGAGAGGCTTTTATAAGGAATTCTATAAGTTTCTCTAGTAAACTATTAAATAGTTTCAGAATTAGTAATTTTACTTCCTCTTAGAGAGTAGTAATAGTTAGTACTATTACAACAGCTAGGTTAACAGCTGCTTTTAGCACAGGTTTCAGAGTAGAAGATGTAGCTAATATTATAGTAATTTACTTTTAAGTAGATACTTAAAGTATAACAAATACTGCCTTACAGGTCTAACAAAAGTAACTAAGTCTTTGTTAGTTAGGTTATAGTAGAAAGTAAGAGTTACTAGAGTATTTACTTAAAGGTAAACTTATTACTTAAACTTAAGACGTTAAAACAAGATATTATTAATAACTAAAGTAATATAAAGTTAAGTATAAAGCTTCTATCTAATAGCAAATATACTAGTTATATATAGAACCTTTATTCTCTAAAGTTAACAAAGTTAACAGTTACTCTAGAGTAACTTATCTACTAGTTACTCTATTATATAACTATAATCAAAGGAAATCCTTAGATTAGCTAGCTACTCTAGCTAATCTCTATAACCTATATCTACTTAATAGTATCTTATTCTATTAGAGCGCTGTCTAGACTTACTTATTATATACTAATATATAATTTGTAACAAGTAGTAGTTTCGTTATACTAAACCTTCTAGAACATTCTAGTATAGACTAAGGTTTAAACCTAAAGTCTATTAGTAAGTAAGATAATTATTACCTAATACTAATAAAATATAACTAATTAGAAGTCTAGGCTATATTTTTTATAATATAATTAATAATTAGAAATTAGCCTAGGTATAACGAAACTATCTAAATAGTCTAAACAAACGTAACTAGTCTTAATAATTAGTATATAGTAAGAGATAAGAATATATAAAGTATTTACTTAGAAGTAAACTTACTACTTGTATTAGAGATGTTAAACAAGATAATTAGATTAATAACTAAGTTAAGTACAAAGTATAACAAAACTACTATACTAGTATAACAAAGGTAACTAAGTCTCGAGGTTAGTATATAGGTAGAAGGTTTAGATATACTAGATGTTTACTTAAAGGTAAACCTATTACTTATATTAAAGAAGTTAAACAAGACAAATAGATTAATAAACTAAGTTAAGTATAAAGCCTCTATCTAATAGCAGACGTGCTAGTTATATATAGAACCTTTGTTCTTATAGATCGCTAACTCGCCTAGCGATCCAGCGGTCCAATATAGTCACGTGATACGTAGCCCAAGGAAATCCTTGGATCGGTTAGCTACTCTAGCAAATCCCTATTGCCTATAACTACTCAATAGTTTCTTGTCCTGTCAGGGCACCGCCTGGACTTATTTATCACGTGCTGACACGTGATTCGTGACACGTCTCCCATGAATACTGCTCAGCACAAAGCAGAAATAAATCTATCAACATTCACCACTTTAACTCACGATGCCACTTGCTCCCGAGGATATTGTCAGGGATTACGTTGATGATGGAAGTTCTACAGAAAGGGTGAACAAGCGCAAGTGTAAAGTAAAGATGGCAATTGTCGAGCCTGATCCGGCGTGGCCGCAGCGATTTTTAGACACCAAAGCCCGGCTTGAAGCTGTGCTAGGCTCGACCGCGGTCGCGATTCTTCATGCAGGGTCTACAAGTGTTCCAGGTCTGCCGGCAAAGGATATTATCGACATCGATCTAGTAGTAAAGGACATCAAGAACGAAGACTCCTACGTTGAGACTCTCGAGCGCTTGGGCTTCCGATTCCTCCTCCGTGAGCCAGACTGGCATCAACATCGCTTTTTTGTCGACGAAGGAGACCGCCTTGATACATATCCTATCAATCTCCACGTCTTTGGGCCGGATTGCCCTGAGGTTGAGAGGCACCGGATTTTCCGCGAATGGCTCTCAAAGTCACCAGAGGATCTGTGGCTATATGCGACAGTCAAACGTGATTGTGCTGCAGCTTCCGAAGCAGCAGGCGAGTCAATGCAAGAATACACCATGCGAAAGGAGGAAACAGTACGAGAGATCTTGAATAGGGCATTTCGCGATCTGGGCTACATCGGGTGATGCGATAACACCTGTTTCCTTCACAGATCAGAAAGTATCGAAAGGAAGCACTTGAGCTGGCAGCTTCAGACATGGATAATAGAATTTCTTATGGCGGTGTCCATCACTAGAACTGTGGCTGTAGTATAGCCCTGGTAACATCATCTCACTAAATTCATTGGACTCGGGGGGTTATGTATCCAAAAACATAGTAGTCTTCGAATAGGAGGTTAGGCCAATAAATCGAATTGTGACTTATAAAAACCAAATAGAGAGAGCTTCACTTCCCAAGCGACAGTAGGTTTTCAAGAGAAAAAGAAGATTAGAAGTATGTATTTAACATATTTAGGTTACATATTAACACAATTATCTCAATTGTTCTTTTCCTTTAGAACACTGGATTCCTTTAACCGCTATTTCGTTAATTTTTTCAGTGAATACCACATAAAGCAATAGATTACTTGCTCTGTTCTTTTAAATAATATTACATAGTTGATGCTAATCTCGCGGTAAACATTTGAAAGTAGCAGTAAATACGCCAGGTTTGCACCTTCCTATAAACATAGTTCTCGATCTTCTAGCTCTTTAGGACAATTCAAAGCAATTATTCTAAACACTTAAAACAATTTAAAATATTTTTCTAGATGTCTAAAACAATGAAGTTCAATTATCCCGAAGTAAAGGGTAATTGCAGCTGGAATTTACCATCACGATTAATGTTCACTGCGAGCCAATGTATTCACATCTCGCTTGATTTAACCGTTAGCTACTAGTAGATTGTTTTCCGCCGATTGTTTTCCGCCGATTGTTTTCCGCCAATCTACTATTAAGTTAGATTCTCCCGAATCTTCATATTAGTTTAATGATTTCCCGAGCCCCCCTTTCCAATTCGCTTAGTCTATGTAGCAAACTTGAAAAGTAACAAAGTCTCAATATGTGTGTCTAACGAACAATCAAGCTTATTAAATCAAAGTAACTATTAGATATGCTAACCTTGAATAAATGATCTGTTTAAACAATTATTAGAGAAATTCAATCTCTTAGCTAAAAGTTAGAATTTAAAAAATACAAAGGCTTTTATCCAGCCTCACACATCTATAGTATAATAGTGTTGAGAGAGCATGAAGGTCGTTTTTATAGCACGAAGATATAATACGACACTGGGCTTGGCCAATCACAACCCTTCCCCAAACCCCTCCCAAGCACCTCGGCATCACAGGAAAACGATAGCCTCGCGTTCTCAACCCAGCTAACATCAACCACTATAAACCACCCGGATGGCTGAAATGATATATCTTCATACTCTCGATTGGATTACTTGACCTCCACAATTCAATCACAATGAATTCACCTCCCTTGACAGGTCTTCGCGTCCTAGAGTTTGCTGGTCTTGCCCCGGGTACGACAACCCACCCCAGCCTCTCTCCAATTGCTGTTAACACAATCCGCAGGTCCATTCGCTGGTCTTCTGCTCACAGATAATGGGGCATCAGTGTTACGAATCGATCGATCAATTCCAAACGTAACCCATAATGCGCCGTCCTCCAAGCTCCCACCGCCAACTTCCGACCTCCTCACGCGGCACAAATCCTCAATCGCGGTCGACTTGAAGTCTCCCTCGGGAGTTGACTTTATCAAGTCCTTGATTCCGCATACAGATATCATAATTGATCCCTTCCGACCGGGCGTTCTCGAAAAACTAGGCCTAGGACCAGATGTCCTTTTGGCTCTAAACCCTAAGGCAATCCTTGGTCGTATGACAGGATTTCGAAGAGATGGGAAATACAAAGACATGGCAGGGCACGATATAAACTATATTGCCGTTTCCGGGGCATTATCGTTGTTTGGGCGCAAAGGTGAGAAGCCACTGCCTCCCGCAAATGTCCTGGGTGATTTTGCAGGTGGTGGAGCGACCTTGTTCCAGGGCATTTTATTAGCTTTGATTGCGAGGGGGAGGAGCGGAAAAGGCCAGGTTGTGGAAGCCAATATGGTCGATGGAAGTGCTTATCTGGTCACCTTCCCAAGGATGTTGACGAAGACTCCTTTGTGGTCTCGTCCGAGGGGAGAGAATACATTGGATAGTGGATGTCCATTTTACGACACTTACGAAACGAAAGATGGGAAATACATGGCAGTGGGAGCACTGGAGCCTCAGTTTTTCACACTTTTACTCAAGGGATTGGGTCTCGGTGGAAAGGGGATTGAAAAAACTCGAGACGACAGAAATACTTGGCCTGAAATGAAGGAGAGTTTCACCAAGGTATTTTTGAGCAAAACGAGAACCGAGTGGGAGAAGGTATTTGATAAAACGGATGCATGCTGCACTCCAGTTTTGGATAATATTGAGTTAGAACAAGACCCCAAGAGAGAAGGGGATCAAAGACCAGCCGTTACTCTGCGGGATACCCCAAGTCTTGCCCTCTCACAAGCCTCACCAAAATGGGATCCTGCTACCGGGCAAGGTGCTGGGGTGGATGGTGGAAGTTACACTGGTACAACATTATATCCCGGTCAGGGCGGGGAAAGTACCTTGTCGCAGTGGCTTGGATGGAAACGGGGAAAAGACTTCGATGTTGAAAATGGAGGGTTGGTGAAGAAGTCGAGCGCGAAATTATGATTGATTTATTTCAACGTATACATGGTTGTCTATTATCCCAGTCATTGTGTTGTTCGGCCGTTGAAGAATACCCAATTCCTTGTCAATGATGCCCCGAATCTCAACCAATATGCAGATGGCCTTGTTGCCCATTCCCAAAGTTGGTGATTGTGCTGTAGTATTTCCAATCGTCCGGTGTCTGTTTCCAACTCCAACTTTCATACCAAAAAGCACGCCGTAACTCCGATCCGTGACTCCGTGAGGAGTATGGTGTTCCCTCGCGGGGTCTCTGTGTTCTTTGCGATTTGTTAGCGGATGTTATTTGTCAGGGGCTTTTCAATTACATACCATGCTGTTTTCTTTTCATCGTTAATCACAAAACTTCTCGAAGGACTTGGAGGTGGGCCTGGGGGAGGAGAAGGAGGGTCGCCTCTCGACATGTTGTAGAGTGGATTTTGTGCCGGAGGGGAGCGTTGTGATTGAGTGGTTCTGGTGCTGTGGTCCTCTCCGCGGCAATCAATTCCAAAGGACATGACCGACTTTGCTGAAATGGCCATTTTCTTCCTCCTTTTGACTTGTTCTTCAAACACAAGTCCCGTTGGTCCCTATGATAGGTTTCAAAGAGAACAAAAAATATGTCTGAAATTACGATCTAGGCGGCTAAAATCTCGCTGACAAGATCAGAAAAAGCAAGCAAGTGCTTGGCTCGGAGAATTCGAAAGAATGGTGGAGGGGCTGATAGAGGAATTTTTGCTTTTTTCGAGTATTTCGCTTTCGGGGGTTGATGGTAAAGCAGTTTCCAAGATCTTTCGATGGTGGCATACTCACCGCTCTTAAATACCAGCAAAACAGCGGAGTCAATTGAACAACAGCTTCGTGCATCTCATGTTATCTCAGGCCCACCGTTTTCTCGGAAATTTCTGTCACTCCTACAGTAACCGTACTTTTCAGAGTTACAAAAGCGTGAATGTGCAAGTAGGTACCTCACTGCTCTTACCCGTCGACGGGAACTGAAGCCTCACTTTAAACACTGTCTCAGCAGTCCGCTATCCACTCATTTTGCCATCCTCTTTTCTCGCCCTATCAAATTTAGAGATGTCAAAAAATGAGGGGTTCAGGATTAATGGACGGATCAGTCTCCCGTCCTTGGTTGTGCTTTTGTTTCCTTGTATTCTTTGCATCAACCGGAGCTGTATGGTCGTACAACTAAGAATACTCGAACGACTATGGTACCGGGAAACCGTAAGAAGGTCCAACTAGCTGGTTCGGTGGCACTCGACAGCGTGGCGTTCTGTACTCAGACGTGCACCAGAAGAGGCGGTGGGTGAGCGGTTCGCCGCGGGCGTTGGCGCCTTACAGTACACTTGCTCCCAACCGTCAAGGTGTGTGATGAGATTTCTGTAATGAATGAGGTTCGGTCTCGCTCTGATGCTTCGGATCCCGAAATTTCGAAAAAAGCGGTGGAAAACGGTTGGTACTCCTTAGATTCCGAGTCGATGGTAGCGCGTGATTCTGGACGTGACTCTACAGAAAAGCAGGATGCCTGCATCGAATGCTTTCAATTGGATGAGAACCAATATGGGGTTGGGGGCCGAGAATTGTTACTCGCCTCCAAGCAGTTCCCCACAAAGTACTCTCACGAAAGGTTCCAGAAGTTGCATATCTCTCCTAATACAAATCCACTTTGAAGAGACTAACTCGATTTAGATGTCTACACCGAAATTCCCAGTTTCTTTTGAACATCCTCAGGGGTACAAAGGAAAGACGGTAAGGCGAATTTAAATCGCCGGCTTGGGATTTTACAAAACACAGAGATCTGAGACTTTGGGCATCCGGTTATCTAAGACTCATCTTCATGTAACATTGTAACTCGATAGAAGGGTACCCCGTCCCACGATTTCGAAATTCTAGAAAGTGCTTACAAGATGACAAGTCCAACCGTCAAACAGATAGCCTCAAACGGGGTTTGTATCTCTGTACACCGTAAGGCGTTTTTGCTAACTCAATTTGATACGCCACTCTACCACATTCGAAGACACAATATGGACAGGGGCATCGGATTCGGAAGATGGAGCTCCCCATCGGGGAGTTAAGCTACCTCATGCACGATCAGGTGGTACAATTAGATTAACTTCTGTTACTTCTCCGATTGTACGAGGATGGCTTTGTTGGCGCTGTGGGTTGTTGCATGTAACCTCGACACCACCTCGAAGGGAGAAATTTTCAATCTCCTTGTTCCGAGTATGTTGTGTTTGGGAGAGAATTGCGGTGAGAAACCCTGATGGGGAAGCAATGGAGCATGTTGACAAGATCGTGGGGACGGTGTTGGGGAGTACTAGAACGACCCCTTCTTTGGTACTCGCGATCATAGATCGACGAGTGTAGCGCTCCGGTTTGTAGATTCATGAATCATACCTTTCGTACTCTTGACTGTGAAGGGATTTCCTGATGGAGAGGGGAAAACATCAACTAATAAGCTTGTCTATTTTTAGGAGTTAATCTTTCAATCTTTTATGAGCTGTTCAAAATGGAGGAGACTTGAAGACCCCTTTACAGCCACAACTCGAACTGAACTTGACGTCCTCACCTCCCAAACCACTACTAAAGAGTCTTCCAAGCTTGACTCGTCCGATGAGTATGTCTTGTATGCAAGTTTGGCCTTGCCTTTTCGGTCGACTTCGGTCTTCACTTCTACCCAGACTCAATCGGCTTGCCAAGGTAGGAAATTGACGTTCTCATACTTGAACTTATTTTAAACCTAGATAACCGAGACATAACGATCTGCAGTGAGCACATAAGACTTAATTACTGTTGAAGTTTGATAACACCGTACACGGCCATTTTCCACCAGCAGATATGAGCTCTTTCTTCCAAAGAGAAGAGAAAATCTTTTAGATGTCTAGCGAGATAGAGATACATAGAAGACTTGAGACAATTTTCCATTCCACGGACAAAGGGAGTCAAAATTTAGTCTCTTATTTTCAATTGATGAAATTTGTCAAACATTAACTCTAATTTTCCGGTTTCTTTGCGCTTTATCAAGTTCTTAGTTCGGGGTATGATTCTTATGTTTTTTCAACCACATCATCAAAAATCACATCATAAAACTTCCTCACTAGGATGATTGAAGAGAGAGAGCTCAAGATGACAAGGAGGTATACCAAAAATCCAAAGCATTCCCAAATTCAACCAATTTGCTCGTAAGCACACACATGAAAAAGACCCAACATCTAGTCACAGGAAAAAAGTCCAAGAATATATTAACACCCAACACGAGTTTTTAAGTGTTGGTAGAGAAATTGTTTGAAGAAGAGAGAATGTTATATAATTGGAGTCAGTTCTATCTACTTGTACAAATATTCCTTTTCCTTTTATACCTTACCTAACTAGTGCCATAATCACAAGTATACCCCCAAACGCCACCACTCCACCGCCCGCAAGCACTACAATCTACTTCATTTCCTTCTTCTCATCCTCTCCATCAACAATAGGCGGCAAACCAAAGCTCTTAAAAAACTCAACCCACCCCCTAGGCGCCTCCTCATCCTTAAAAAACATCTCCAAATTCCTCCAAGTCTCCCCTGCAACCTCCTCACTCCTCTTCCACATCTTCTCCTCAAACGCTCTCACACCCGCATCAACATCCCCCTTTTCCAGTCCGCGAATAATAGCTTCGCTAAGTTCCAACCCATCAAGCATCCCAAGATTAACACCCTCCCCAGCAAAAGGAGTCATCAAATGCGCCGCATCCCCAATCATTGTAAGACCTTTCTTATGCTCCCATTTATGACCAACAGGCAACATATAAAGGCGTTTGATACTTATTTCCTCCCCGTCGGTTTTCATTCTGTGCCCTTCTTCGAGACAGCCGATTTCGATCAACTCCTTCACACTCTCGCCATAGCCCCCAAACAAACTCTCTTCACCCAAAAGCTTGCTCTTTAATACCTCAGCATCCCTCACCAACCCCTCCAACCCCGAAGTTCCCAAATACTCGGCCTCATCAGAATAAATCATAAGATAAATCCTTGCGCTCTCAAAACTGCCTCGCTGAGACATCACCGCCTTTCCCTTAGATAGGGACCAGTAACTCCCTGTGCCTACTCTCTTCGCTAACTCCGGGTATTTAGACGAGATAGAGGGGATGGTGAGGGTGAGACAGTTTACGGTGCTATACACCAACTCCTGCTCCGTAACTGCCTTCCTCGTCTTGGAATGTGCGCCATCTGCACCAATCACGAAGTCGAACTCCTCTGTCTCCTCCACTCCTTCATTTTTTGAGTCTGGGGATGGAGAGCTTGAGGAAGAAACAACCCACTTCCCCACCCGATCAGCCGACTGAGCAGCCGCTTCAACGGACAAGATTTTCGTCCCCCAACGGATGAGCTGCTGAGGTACACCAGACAAAAGAACATCCATCAACCACCCCCTCGAACACTCAGGTCTACTCCCCTCCCCACGATCACCATGTTCCACAGCCCCCTCTTTATCACATATAAGTAGTGCTTCACTACACACCCGCTCCGTATCTAGGAAAGCCTGTAACAAACCTAGTTTATCTAAAGCAAGTTGCCCTGATTCGGCGTGGAGGTCTAGGGAGCCAGTAGGTAATTTGGAAATTTCTGGAGACGGCTTGGGGCGAAGTTCGAAGATCGTGAGGGATAGAGAGGTGGTAGGGTGTGAAGCGAGGTGTTTAGAGAGCAGCGAGGCGAGGGTTAATCCTGCGGGACCGGCACCTAGGATTGCGATTTTGAGAGGTGATGCCATGGTATCATTTGGTTTCTTCATCTCGTTGTTTTTTATTTTGGTATTTGATTTGAAGAAGTTCTTCCTTCAACTAGAAAAACGTGGCGAGATGATGGAAAGAAAAACGCTTCCAAAAGTCGTGCCTTGGAGAGTAAAGAATATATGTAGAGAACTCTCCCCAAATTGTAAACGTACTTGCTTCTTATATACATCCTCAAAACTAGGCTCTTCAGTCTCAGCCCACCTCCCGTCGGCCTGAATATCGGACGTTGGTCGCTCCAAAAATAAGCGTTCTCGGGATCTCGGATGCTCAGTCAGCATCCTCGGTCCCGAATCGAAATGCCATTTGACATAAAAGCCATCCACAAGAGTAACTGAAAAGCGCGTAACAGAAAGAATCGGTCATTTATTTATAAAAGCGTCTCAGACTTTTTAGGATACTTGAAACTATTATCCGAGATGGTCCAATAGAAGCCAGAACCCAATTTCTTGTCTCTGCTAAGCCATCTCATTCATTAGCTATGTCGTGAATATAGTTAAGGAGAGAGAAGAATTTGAAATCGAGGCTTGATGAGAATAGAACAAACCAAACAGAGTAGAAGTAAAGAAATACGAGCGCACAGTCAAGTATCTGTCTTCGAGATTTCACAAGCCAAAAGCTTGATTTTGACTTTTACAAAGACAGGCACCTGGATTGAGAGATTGTATTGATAATACAATTCATCCTAAGAAATATAAACAAATTCTCCGAATCTATCATCAACGCTACTTCATAACAACCAAAGGCCAGCAATGCAACGCCACTATCACTTCACCCGATCCTTCCAATCGCATTTTTTACTTCTCCCTTCCACTTACTCGTCAGTGACAGCAGCGAACTTGTCTGTCATGGCCTGGACTAGATCCTCGTACTGTGATTTTGGTTAGCAAATTCAAAAACCGGAAGAGTCATTTACATACCTTCTTAACGATAACATCCTCTCCATCAGAAGGAACCTCAAACTTCATGCTTCGGAGTTGCGACTGGAGTTCACCAGTAGCTTCCCGGACCTTGTTCCAATTCTGACCCTGGGCAACAGCCTTCTGTGCCTCATCATGGAAACCCATCATAGCCTTCATCATCCACTCCGTCTTCCAGATAGGACAAAATTGATCATAGTCACTATAACCGTTCTGTTGCAAGAAATCTTCCTTGATCATGGCAGCGACATCCAAAGTAATCTTGTCGGGATCAGACAAGGCTGACTTTCCGACCAACTGCACGACCTGATCCAATTCTTCGGAATCAGAGAGCAAAGTCTTGATACGGTCACGGAGTCGTGGGAAGTCGGGGTGGTCCTTCTCGTAGTATTTGTCGAGGACGTTGGTGTATTTACTGTAACTGACGGAAGTGTTGATAGATGGGAAATGTTTTCGCTGGGCAAGTTTCTTGTCAAGACCCCAGAAGACCTGCACAATACCCAAAGTACTGCTAGTGACTGGATCTGAGAAATCACCACCGGGGGGGCTGACGGCACCAACAATACTGACACTTCCCTCGCGATCTGGAGTACCAAGAGCCTGCACCTTTCCGGCACGCTCGTAGAAACTGGCCAATTTTGCTCCCAAGTAAGCTGGGAAACCTTGATCGGCAGGCATTTCACCCAAACGACCAGAAATTTCACGAAGAGCCTCGGCCCAACGAGATGTGGAATCGGCCATCATGGCAACATCCTTTCCTTGATCGCGAAAATATTCTGCCACCGTAATCCCAGTGTAAATAGAAGCTTCACGAGCAGCCACAGGCATGTTGGAGGTATTGGCGATAAGGGTGGTACGCTTCATGATGGGCTCCTTTCGTCCATCAACATCGATGGAAAGTTCAGGGAAATCCATCAAGACTTCAGCCATCTCATTTCCTCGCTCTCCGCATCCAACATAGACAATAATGTCACTGTTTGAGAACTTGGATACAGATTGACTAATGACAGTCTTTCCACATCCGAAAGCTCCAGGAATGGCAACGGTACCACCCTGGACACTAGGGAAAAGAGCATCCAAAACTCTTTGACCGACAACGAAAGGCTTATCGGCTGCAAGCTTCTCGGTGGTTGGACGAGGCACACGGACTGGCCATGTGTGCATCATCATATACTCGGTCTTCTTGCCATCAAATTCGACTTCCAGAATCTTTGCGTCCACCTTGTAGCTTCCCTTCTCCGCGATTCTTGTGATTACGCCCCTCGCTCTTGGTGGGAAGAGAATTTTGTGATCGTCCAAAAGGGAGTTTTCGTAAACGGTACCCCAAATATCTCCCCCAGTGATGTGATCTCCGACCTTCTTCAATGGCTTGAAGTCCCAGTCTTTCGTTCTGCTCAGGGCGGGTGCAGAGATACCACGGGGAATGTAGATACTGTCTGAGGATTCGGCGATAGCTTTCAAAGGACGCTGAATACCATCATAAATCGTTTCCATCAATCCAGGACCCAGTTCGACCGACAATGGCTTTCCGGTTCGCATAACAGGATCTCCGACAGTTACACCAGCTTCAACTCATCAGTATGTTTCACACATTTGGCAGATACGCTCCTCACCAGTCTCCTCGTACACTTGGATGGTGGCTCTGTCTGCCTCGATTCGAATGACTTCTCCGACGAGGTTATCGTGACCGACTCGGACCTGTGGGCGTGGTCAGCTGCTGTCCCATTGTATGCCAATTCATGGAGCTCACCAATTCGTACATGGCAACACCAATCATGTTTTCTGCCACCACGACGGGTCTGATTGAATCAGTAAAGAGAAGCCAATGGTATATGGGATTTAGCATACCCTGAGACGGAGTAAATGGAACCTGGGGAGGTATCATTAGCTTTTAACCTGCCGTCTGTGATGGGGCAGCCTACCATATTGTTCCTCTCCATCCTCGTCTCTGGAGACTTCCTTCTTGGGAGCCATATTGGGGGAGGATTTGATAGTGGCAGGTTCTGGGGTGAGGGGAGGTGTGGTGTCTGTCGGGCTCTTGAGAGTTGATGGGAAAGGCGAAGTGGGGAGTGGAGGAAGCTCTGCGAAGCTCTCGTTGCTGCTGCCGTGGGTAGAATGGTGGTCAATGCTTCGATGCTGGATGAGGTCGTACAGTGACGGTCGCGCTTTCAAACGAGGACGAAGGCCAACATTCATGAAAGTGTAAAACGCTATCAGAGGCTGATAGAGACGGGGACGTAATGGAAAAGGAAATGGAGCTTAAGCTGGAACCTAGCTGCACTGCACTGCAATATGTGGTGTAGGGGATGAAGCAGGCGCTTTTAGCGAGTAAGAGGCAGCATCTCTCACCGGCAGGCGCAAGGCAAGCAACCCCCACCAGATCTCAGCCAAAGCGGCAACATCAACCATTTCAGCTCAAGCAAACAACAACAACAACAACAACAAGTAAATATAGTAGAAAGACTATGTCAAGACTAGAATCATTCACGACATATGCCAACTTTTGTATAAGCTAAACAGATCTTAGCAGCTTTTTTCACTATATTACTGTCGCTTGTTAAAGAACTGAAGTTGAGTAAGCGAAGCTAGCCTCAAAAGGCTGTGAATGGGACTTTGAAGCAGCCGAACTGGTGATGTAACCTACGGCCACTGACTTAACATAAGACTGTACATCTTCCAGTCAAAAATGTATAAGAAAATGTATAAGATCGTGTTAAGAGAAGTGCGGATGACTAGAATCACATAGTGTTGCTGCTGCTGATTCAGAGGCTCGCTGCGCTTCCCGCGCCCCCTGTTTGCGTAGTGGTGTAGTGGTGCAGTGGTGTGGTGTGGATGCCCGAAGCGACCAGGCTGAACAAGTCAAGCTCACCACCACACCATACAACCGATTTCCAGGACTACCACTTCGCACCTTGTACTCTACCTTGAGAATGCGCTGGTCTCCCGTCAACATACACCAACCTCTCCATGTGAAGCCATCTCCAACTTCCCACACTCGCTGCAAACGCTCTGGTACCTCGATACAAGCGCCGCTAGCTTCAGCCGGATAAGGGACTATCTACCTTTCGCCGACAAACCACACTACACCGAGCGGTACTTGTACCTACCTCATACCCAAGCCCCATCGCTACAAAGGGCCTTACAACACCACCTCCCATACCAAAACGTCATCGTATCGCAAGTCTCAAGACCTTTCTTTGAGACAACGCAGGTACAAGCGGCACTACCGCAGAAGTCGTCCTGGCAGACGATAATCAACATCCTATACTATCCCCATCCAACTCCGACCACCCATCCACTCCGACGTACTCCCCCATACCTCCCAGCACAACAATCTCAGCACCCAATCCCGCAATAAGTTTAAATCAAGAAGAAATTGAAGAAGAGGATCAGACAGACACAAATATTACTTCTCCCCCCGGCCGGCCGCAACGTCATCCCCGAACGTCACCATCTTCCTCGTCCACCATTCTTGGCCGGCGACGTCGAGAACGATCCCAGGAATTCGAAGGCCGGTCAAGCATTCACGAGAGTCCCAGTGACTCAGTGGATGTGCAGACTGCGGAGAACGAACACCGCCGAAAGCGAAGACGCGAAGGTCCTAGAATGAGAGCGGAAGGCGAAACCACCAGTTCCAATGGTACCTCGAGGCCATTTCAAAATGGATCGGGGGCTTCCCCTCTGCACAAAGCAGCAATCTCGAACGGCATGCGAAAATCCCCTATAGCAACAAATGGCTCCAGTACAAACGGTCATGGAAATGCCAGTAGTAAGCCCAGGCTACCATATTTTGGTCATGACCGGGAAGAAGTGGCGAGGATTATGATACAGGCCTTGACAGATTTGGGATATAATGGTGCGGCTGCAAGTCTAAGTCAGGAAAGTGGTTTTGAACTAGAAAGTCCGGTCGTTGCAGCTTTTCGAAATGCTGTTTTGCAGGGCGAATGGACAGAGGCAGAAGAACTCTTATTCGACGGTACGACAGAAGGTGGAGTCAGTATCAGCGGAAATGGACTGGTCTTGCAAGACGGCGTGGACAAGAATGTTATGCGCTTCTGGTTAAGGCAACAGAAATTCCTGGAACTACTGGAAAAGCGGGAAACAGGCATGG
This sequence comes from Hymenoscyphus fructigenus, assembly GCA_001414455.1. Taxonomy (NCBI): domain Eukaryota; kingdom Fungi; phylum Ascomycota; class Leotiomycetes; order Helotiales; family Helotiaceae; genus Hymenoscyphus; species Hymenoscyphus fructigenus. The sequence continues at coordinate 77,601 of LKUV01000177.1, forward strand.
CTCTGATGGTCTTACGGCAGGAGCTTACGCCTTTATACCAAGATACTGCCAAACTTCATTTCTTGTCAAGGTTTGTTTTATCTCCCGGGAATCAGTTCTACCAGCTCTTCACTAATTTTATATTTCAGTTTACTCATGTGTCAGTCGACTGATGACCTTCGGGAAAAGGCGGACTGGGATGGAGCCGAGGGTGGCTCACGATATCAGCTCCTCTCCGAATTGTCGAGTAAGAATCTCTCTCTCTACCCTTCGTTTTAGCTTCATTAGAACTAATAACTATCAGAATGTATATCTCCTTCCGTGATGCTCCCTGAGCACAGATTAGCTGTTCTGTTGCAACAAGTCAAACGAAACCAGATTTCAAATTGCTTATATCACAATACCGCCACATCGCCTTCACTATATCAAGATCACAGCTGCGATCGACATAATTTCCCAGTGAAAACCATTCTAGAGCTCAACAAGCATAGCGGGGAAGTCTGGGAAGTCCAGTTTTCCCATGACGGATCACGCTTGGCGAGTTGTGGAGGCGATGGGACGGTTATAATTTACGAAGTTGGCTCATTTGAAGTTCTGCAAACTCTCGCCGATCATCAATCCGGAGTAGGATCTTGTGCATGGAGCCCCGACGACTCGATGATAATTACATGTTGTCAGGACAAGAGAGCCAGGTTATGGAACAGCCATGTAGGTGAACATCGAGCCTCTGTCAACAATATCACTAACATCATCTAGACCGGTGAAATAATAACAGTTCTTCCACGATTTGGCGAGCCCGTCAGTAGTTGTGTTTGGGCTCCTGACGGAAACTCGTTTGTAACCGGCTGCTTCGACAAAACGAGTAATTTATGTCAGTGGAATCTGAGCGGCGACAAAATATATGACTGGGGCCGGAGTCATCGGATACAAGATCTCGCTGTCTCACCAAATGGCCATCGATTAGTAGCCATGGATTCCACGTGCCATATTCACGTCTACAATTTCGTCACTCGCGAACTTGAATACGAGATGGATCTGAAGGCCCAGTTGAGCTCGGTGAGCATAAGTCAGAACAATCGATATTTATTGGTCAACAAGAAAGATGGTCAAGCCCGCATGTTGGATTTGGATACTCGGGAATCACCAAAGTTTTTCCAAACTGGCGATAGAGGAGGCACGAATGTCATCCGAGCTGCATTTGGTGGTGCCAATGAAAGTTTTGTGATTTCTGGAAGTGAAGGTATGTTGACAGATCACGAGATATTGGTATGAACCATACTAATAAATATCGCAGAGGGGTATGTCTCCATCTTCCACAAAGACAACGGGCAACTTATCGAGAAACTTGAGGGTCATGAGAAGGGCTGTTGTACCTCAGTATCTTGGAATCCCACCAATCCATGTATGTTCGCATCAGCCGGTGACGACTGCAAAGTTCGGATGTAAGCACCCAACATTTATCCCATCCATCATCTTCTCACTAACAAAAATCCAGATGGTCCAATGAAGAACCTAGATTACGACAACCCAAAGCGTCGCGGCATTCCAATGGATCGCAATTAGAATCCAACGGCTGGTAAAGAGGAGCGAGATCATCTTGCTTGGAAATTTATAGCACATACCGGGGTTTAAGGCGTAGGAGGGGTTGGTCTGTTTTGTTTTTGAGAGAATGGGAAACAGAATCACAACTTTGTATTTCGCCCGCGAACCCATTACGCAAAGGGGGCATTTGTCATGTAAAGGTGTTATTGTTTGTTTGTTTTTTTCCCTCCCGGGCTTGACACCGCGGCTTATGCAACCACATGGAGTTCTCCCAATGCTTTTTAATCTCTTTGGTTCTTGATTTGTTTTCTAGATATACGTTGATGAAGGGTGGGATAGATTTCATGCCTGGGCTTGGGCTTTGACCTCGAGGGTTTCGATAGTGGATGAAGGGATGGAGGGAAGATGGAGATGATGAGATAGGAAGACTGGTGTTTATTTCATCACCCTTTTTTGGAAATAATTCAACTCGGTTTTTTTCTTCTTCTCAAATTTATGTCTAAACTCAGGCTCAGACTCATCTTTTCTTCTCGTCTCTTGCTTCATAATTCATATTCCTCATCCTTCTTGACACCCCCCCCCCCCCCCCCCCCCAACAAAAAAACCCCCTAGAGTAGCATTACTCTTTCATCCTCTCCCCGTCATCTTTCCACTCACGGCACACCTTAAACCTCATCAGCCCAAGGAATCGAACTCTGAGCCCCCATCCTCTGCACAGTCCTCGCAGACGCCTTACACGCCAACTCGACGATGTTTTCGTCGACCACTCCAGTGCCAGAACGAACAACATTCACGGCGTAGGAGCCTACGAATGTATCGCCTGCTGCTGTGGTGTCTATTACCTTCTCCACTTTGGATGCTGGGACTAGGATTCTGGGGTTGCGGGGTGTTTGGTTAGTTTGGTGATTTTGTGAGTTTGGGGATATGATTTTTGGGTTTTGGGATTTTGAGGTTGAGGCTGAGGCCAAAGGGGATGATGGGTAGGATGGGGTGGGAGAGGGGAAGATGGAAAGAGTAAGAGAGTGAAAAGAGGGACGCAGAAGGGAACGACTTACCCTTCATCCATCCCCTTCCTTGCGACAAACGCTCCTTTGGAACCAAGTGTTATCACTACATTTTGCACTCCTAGGGCTAAGAACTCGCGGGTTATGGTTGACCAGTTGAACGAGGGGTTTTCGATCGCGGAGAGAGGACGGGAGGTTAGGAGAGCAGCCTCGGTTTCGTTTAGGATTAGGTGGGTTATTGAGGGGTAGATTTCTGTGGGGAGGGGAACGGCTGGGGCGGGGTTGAGAAGGACTGGTATGTTTGCTGCTTTTGCTGTCTTTAAAATCTGTAATACTGTCTCCAATGGGATTTCAAGTTGGAGGATTAGGAGGGTGGGGAGGGGGGTGCCTAGGGATGAGGGCTCGAGGAAGGAGGTGGGGAGGAGGGAATAGTTCTTGGTATTTTTGTTAGCTTTTGTTAATGTGAGGAGTGGGAATGGGGAGACGCACTGCTCCTGGTTCGAGGAGGATACGGTTTTCGCCTGTGGAGGACTCGACGAGGATTACGGCTACGCCTGTTGTTTTGTTGGGGATTGTGAGGATGGAGGTTGTGTCTATGCCGTCGTTTGAGAGGCCTGAGATGAGGGAGGGGCCGAAGGTGTCTGCGCCGACGGCGCCAACCATCTTTACCGTTATTGGTTCTTCATCGGTGGTGGTTGGGGGTTTTGGTTTGGAGAGGCGGGCTGCTGCTACTGCTTCTATAAAGGGATCAGTGTATATCTTGGTCGAGCGTTGGGAGGTGTGCTAAGAGGAATTGGCTAAACGAAGGGGGGTTTAGGTATGAAGAGAGGAAGGAAAAATATTCAATATGGGATAGTTGAAAGTATTGTTCGAGAATCATTCAAAAGTCTGGTTTACTTCTAAACATTCTCAATCAATCATTTGATATAAAAAGCTAGAGCAATGTGGTGTAAGAAATACGGGTTTTGCTCCGAGTGCACCTTTGATTATGCGCACTAGTCTAAGACAATTACTTATAGTATCCGAGAAGGTTCAGAAGAACAAGAAACTCCAACTCCCCATTCTTCTAAACGTTTTCGTATAATATCCTGAGTTGTTACGAAGATCCAGAGGCAAGGGAGGGACGGGGTGTACTCAGAGCAAAGCTCAGGACGCTTGCGGAGAGCAATGACGGAAACTCTTGGATGAAATAGCAATAGTGGGGTGTAAAACGAGAAAGCATTTATCGACTTACGATTTGCTCCCTTTCCTCCTGAGCCGGTGCTGAATGATGTTGCGGTCACTAAGATAAAATTAGTCACAACTTCCTCTCTTGGAAGTCTCAATATAATTTCCAACCTGAGTGTGGCAGGGATATTCATTTTGAATATGAAACTACATTTTACTTACAGGTCTCACCACCTAGAGGAACGCGTGGGGTAAGCGTTACAAGGTCCGTATTTAGAGAACCAATTACGGTTATGATTTTGGGAGACATGACGGCGAATTTTGTTTGTTGGGTTTTCGTGAGCCGTCTTTTCGTGTAACTGATTGGGTTGTTGTGACCAGAGCGGGAAGCGGAGAGTTTTCGTAGCCTTGCTTACTCCTTGGTGGCGATAGAAAGGGTACGAATAAAATGTAACCCGGGAAGGCCTCCTGTTAATTCAAAAGACAAGGATACGTTTGAAAATGAAGCTCGAAAATTGGAGCTTTAAAGTGTAGCCTAGAGCAGTTGTCGAATATCGAAGACGCGGCTATTCGTAATTCCAGCCTCTAAACTTGGTGGCCTAGGAGAGCTTTTGGTGGCAACCTGAGAATTGCAACGGCCGTTGGTTCAGAGCGTGAGATTTTGCGTGGTTCTAACACAGAAGCTTAAGCTCGACAAAGCGGATGTTTCGTCTAAGAGGGAGAGAGCTCTGGTCTGCTTTAGTTAGAAATTATGGTTTTTTAGAAACACGAAGAAATATAAAGCTGAATCCCGGACTCACTATTTATCTCTCAAAAAAACACGTTGCACAATAGAGCAGCCTTTCCAAAGTACCAATGTTGATTCAGATAGGTGACGAGGTTGAAGTTGACGAGAGCCCGAAGCCGAACAGTCACTTGAGCCACTCGGAGTTGTTGAGCCACAATTTGAGACAAGGCGACGACTCGTCCACCAGCGCGGCTCCGCCAAGCTACGTATGCACCCTCCAAACCTCAATAATTCTAGACACATCAACCCCCCGAAACACAAACATCTCCCAACTCGCCTTTGCTAATACAGTAGCCTTCAAATCTACAGCCAGAGGACACATCTACTGTTACCGGTCCTATCAAAACCACAAGCTCACCCATCATGGCGTCCGCGCAAGGCGGTATCTCAGACCCAGGCCTTATTACGTCCGTCTCCCCTGGATCCCCATCTGCGTTGCGCATATGCTAATAAAATCCGCAGACTGGTGAACAAGCTTCAGGATGTATTTACCACTGTCGGCGTACAGAATCCTATCGATTTGCCACAAATAGTAGTGGTAGGAAGTCAGTCGAGTGGAAAGAGTTCGGTGCTGGAGAATATAGTGGGAAGAGACTTGTGCGACCGCCACCTCACAACGATCAAGGCTGTAGCTGACTTGGGAATTATAGTTTACCTCGAGGAACCGGTATTGTGACGAGACGGCCGCTGGTACTCCAGCTCATCAATCGACAGCCAGCCGAGGAGAAAACAAATGGTGTCTCAAAGGAGTTGACGGCAGGGGGCGATAAGGAAGCAAATGCTGATGAATGGGGAGAGTTCCTGCATATCCCCGGTCAGAAGTTTCACGACTTCAACAAGATTCGAGAAGAGATTGACAAGGAAACCGAGGCGAAGACCGGACGAAATGCTGGAATCTCTCCAGCGCCCATCAACCTGCGAATATACTCTCCAAACGTCCTGACACTTACCCTCGTCGATTTGCCTGGTTTAACCAAAGTTCCAGTCGGAGATCAACCCAGAGATATTGAGAGGCAGATTAAGGAAATGGTTCTGAAGCAGATTGGCAAGTCGAATGCTATCATCTTGGCTGTCACAGGTGCGAATACCGATTTGGCAAACTCCGATGGGTTGAAATTAGCACGAGAAGTCGACCCAGAAGGTCAGCGAACAATTGGTGTTCTTACAAAGGTTGATTTGATGGACGATGGAACCGATGTAGTGGATATCTTGGCAGGTCGAATCATTCCTCTCAGATTAGGATATGTTCCAGTTGTCAACAGAGGCCAGAGGGATATTGACAACAAGAAAAAGATCACAGCGGCGTTGGAGAACGAAAAGAACTTTTTCGAGAACCACAAGGCATATCGCAACAAGAGTACCTATTGTGGAACCCCATATTTGGCGAGAAAGCTTAACCTCATCTTGATGATGCACATTAAGCAGACTCTTCCAGATATCAAGGCCCGTATTTCAGCATCGTTGCAAAAATATACCCAGGAACTTTCAGGTCTAGGAGATTCTATGCTTGGAAACAGCGCAAACATTGTGCTCAACATCATCACGGAATTCACAAATGAGTGGAGAACAGTACTTGAGGGAAGCAACACAGAACTTTCGAGTGTCGAACTTTCTGGTGGTGCTAGAATCAGTTTTGTTTTCCACGAATTATATTCTAATGGTGTCAAGGCGGTTGATCCATTCGATCAAGTCAAAGATGTTGATATTAGAACAATCTTATACAACTCTTCTGGATCCTCGCCCGCTCTTTTTGTTGGAACCACAGCATTTGAGCTTATCGTCAAGCAACAGATCAAGCGTTTGGAAGATCCAAGTTTGAAGTGTGTCTCCTTGGTCTATGACGAACTCGTTCGCATTCTCACCCAACTCCTCGGGAAGCAATTTTTCCGTCGTTATCCTGGATTGAAGGAGAAGTTCCATGCCGTTGTCATTGCTTTCTTCAAGAAGGCTATGGACCCAGCGAACAAACTCGTCAAAGATTTGGTATCTATGGAAGCATGCTACATCAACACCGGGCACCCAGATTTCTTGAATGGTCACAGAGCCATGGCTATTGTCAATGAGAAGCACTCTCCAACGAAGCCAGTTCAAGTCGATCCTAAAACTGGCAAGGTCCTCCCAAGTGCAGTTCCAGCCCGAGCATCAAGCCCGGTATTAGATGTTATGCAGGATCAGAATGGAGGATTCTTTGGAAGTTTCTTTGCTGGTAGAAACAAGAAGAAGATGGCAGCTATGGATGCACCACCGCCATCCTTGAAGGCATCTGGGACTCTATCCGAGAGAGAAGGCGTCGAAGTTGAAGTTATTAGTCAGTTTCCCAACAAAATACTCAAAATTTCGAAACTAACATTACTTAGAACTTCTCATCAACTCATACTTCAGCATTGTCAAAAAGACCCTGATTGACATGGTTCCAAAAGCAATCATGTTAAACCTCGTCCAGTAGGCTATATCCCAGAATTTGAAACAGCCTAAAGATATGAACTAAATGAAAATACAGATTCACAAAGGATGAGATGCAAAAGGAGCTTCTCGAGAACATGTACCGTACCGATTCGCTGGAAGAGCTATTGAAGGAAAGCGATTACACAATCCGTCGGAGAAAAGAATGTCAACAAATGGTCGAGTCTCTATCACGTGCCAACGAGATTGTCAGTCAAGTGCAATAGAGTGGAGGGGTATCATCACATTTGCCTGGACACTCGGAAATCGAAATGTATGGGAGGGGTCAGATATAAAACACACAATCCGAACAATGAAAGAACGGCTTGACCCCAGAGGCTTTTTTCCACCGCAATGTCATCCTAGACTCCAATTCTTCTCTTCTTTCTTCACGAGCATCATCAATCATCTTTTGACACGAAATGGAATACGATAGATACCTCTTTTCTTCTTCTTTCTCTCTGGTATGGGATTGTAATTTTGATGTGGATGGACAGTGAGTGGGTTCGGGATTTGGGTGGTGAGACTTTTTCGAGAAGTGTTTGGGCGTGAGTAGAGATGCCTGGCTGGTGGCGGATTTGAGGGCGGATGATTGAGTTGATAGCATGGAAACACATATACAAATCTTGGGTTGAGGGGAGGGGTATAATGCGAGAAATGGGGAGGGTGTTGAGTATGGGGTGGATTGGTACTCTATGTTGTTTATTTTACTTTTTTCTTCTGCAGGAGAGTACTACTAGATAGTATGGAGTATGAGATTTAGCGTTTTACCCTCTTCTCTTCTTCTATTGTCGTTGTATAGTTGATTTTCTCATGGCTCTCAGGTTGGGGTTTGTGGTGGTTGCGATATGTATGTGGTCTGTATAGGTAAGAGGTTTAGTATACCCGGCCAATAACGCAGTTCTTCACGATGGTGCAAGGAGAATCCTAGATGTAAACCGTGGTGGAAACGGTTTTTTCTCAGTACATTGTACTATTGAACCTTTCTAGTATAGCCCAGAACATATTAGAAGAATCATAAAGTGAAATTTCTCTAACTGCCTAAACAGCTACCTCGTCTTCCAAGTAATAGAAAAGGGGCCCTTGGCGGATCAAAGCTTCGTAAGGATAGTATGGAATTCGTGAAACGAGGTAATATTGATAATGACAACAATCCTAGATTCCAGTATATAAGTAATATTTAACCTATTGAATGAGTGTTTGAGTGTTTGAGCTGGGCCCGGGGAATAGGGGAAACATGCGCCGGCTAAAATGTAACAGGTTATCTTCCGATCCGCATTCAACCCTGTCTTGTTACAGCGCTCTGGACCTGGAATTGGGTACAATAACACCACCACCATATTGATACAGAGATTCATCTATCAAATCCTACTTTTTCCTATTCAACCACCAATTGCGACTCCGTGCCGTTGAATCGTAGGCGCATGCTGTCAAGCAAACATTGGTCGCATAGCATGTCCATGCTCTCTCTCCAACCATAAAGAGACTCACTTTCAACACCACCCGACCACCACTTCACCCTTGTAAGTTCCAGTTACCACTCACATGAGCTACCCTGGTGTGTTGCGAATACTTAACAATCTTCTTGCACAGGAGATACCCATACACCTCCCTCTAGAAAACAAAGTAATCCTTCCCACCACGAAAGCTTTCGCAGGACTTCGAGATGTCCGTTCCTTGTAAGAAGAGCCCAACCTCCTCCATTGCCCAGCGCATTCCACCCCAAAGCTGACAAGCAACATAGTACTCCCCGCAGAACGGGCGCAATACTCTGCCATTATTGACAAAATCCTGGCTTCGGGAGATCTGGACACCATTTCTACAAGCCAGATTCGCAAAAGTCTTGCCGCGCAACTCGGAATCGATATCACTGACAAGAAGGTAAACCCCCCCCCCCCCCGCCATCTGCATGCAATAAGCAGCGCTAACATGTGAATCTCTAGTCTGCCGTTAAAGCCCTCATTATCGAACGATTCGACCATGCTCAGAATAAACCCGAACCTGCGCCTGCGCCGACCAACGGTCACTCGAATGTCAAAACTGAAGTGAAATCCGAACCCACCACAGCCAGCTCTGCGAGCATCAGCCCGGACATATCAACACCCTCTGCAAGCAAGGAAGAGTCTGAAGAAGAGGATTTCTCCCCACCAAAGAAGAAGCGGAAGCAGACTAAGGAAGTGGACGATGCGAAATTGGCTGCGCTTCTACAGGCTCAAGAAAATAGCAAAGCTAGACCTACACGGGGTGGCGCAAATACCAAGAAGAAGGCCATTGTGAGGAAGAAGGCGCCGAAGAAGAAGAGCGAGAAGAAAGTCAAGGCAGAGGATGATAGTGATATGGAATTGGATAGCAATGGTGAGGTTAAGGAGAAGCCAAAGAAGGGAGGTTTTCATGTGAGTTATCTCATGTTTGTTGTGTTGGTTCAATAGCTAAACTTTTCTAGAAACAGTACAACCTTTCAGCACCTCTTGCAGATCTCGTAGGCGACGCCGCGGTAAGTCATCCATACCCGTCTTTTGATGTTGAAACTAAACAATCACAGCTTTCGAGACCTCAGGTAGTCAAAAAGATTTGGGAATACATCAAAGCAAACGAACTTCAAGACCCCTCGGACAAACGCCAAATTCTTTGCGACGAGAAATTGCAGTCAGTCTTCAAGACCGACAAAGTACATATGTTTACTATGAATAAGTTGCTAGGAAAGCAACTTTACGATATTGAAGAGTGAACCCAAGTCTGCTTATGGGATACTTGAGATGCTTTGGTTTGTTGACCTTAGCGGTGCTCTCTGGAATACTCAATGGTAGATTGGCTTTATGAAACCGCCAGGGCGTTGCATGATTTCGGGCTCGGGGTTGGATTTGGCAAGGAGTTTACTTTGCATGGTTTGGATAGGATGGATGGATACGGTCTTATGCTCATATGGAGGGGAACTGGAGCTGCTTTAACCGAAGCGTATTTGAGGAGATAAATTAATGATTTTCCAAAACAACCATTTGTAATTGAATTGCGATCGCTATGAAGAGAGTAAGTCTCGCCAAATGCCTCGTGCTACACACGTGGCTTCTGCTTCTCACCACCTCCCTATTTCAGTACACTTCTAGAGTGAATGTGACTCTGATTTATTATTTAATATGCTCTGCTCCGTAATCGTACCAGAAACCCAGTTGACTCCTTGCCGTTCAGCGCCACCTACTTCAAGTGTGTTCTAGAAGACTCATAGTTCGTAATTGCGCAGCCAAACAACACCCGCGAATCAAGACCCCGCCATTTTCGCCCCACCAGCTTTCCGCTCAACCTCAAATTATTAACGACCTCAACAGCTTCCCACAACCACGAAATTCCACACACACAACCTCCGCGCAATAGAAACTAAGGCTACGAAACTCACCTGTTTTACCCAACGGGACAACGAAGCTGCCAGCAACCAATTCGGCAAGAGCACCCGCTCAAACGTGGCAATGGCGTCGGAAGGACTAGGAAACGGAACAAACGAGTCTCGAAGAGGAGATGGCTCTAGAGGAGGTCGGGGAAGAGGGAGAGGAAGAGGGAGAGGGCGTGGGGATGCACAAGGAATGGGAAATTCAGCAGGACCTCAGCAGCAAAGAGGTGGCAGAGGGGGAGAGGGCCGTGGTGGGTTATCGCAAGCACAGAAGAAAGCTCAGGGCAAGAGTGCGAACCCACGACCGGAAGTAGTTGACGATGGGCAGCAATTGGCAAAGAATGGGAAGGGAATTGAAGAGGATAATGAGGCGGAGGTGTGCTTCATTTGTGCTTCGGATGTGGTACATAATGCGCTTGCGCCTTGTAATCATCGGACCTGCCATATTTGTGCGTTGAGGATGAGGGCGTTATACAAATCGAAGGATTGTCCGCATTGTAGGGTAGGTTATTTTGTCATATTTTTATTTACCATTGCTAATTTTATTCAAGACTCCTGCGCCATTTGTTATTTTCACAGATGATCCGGTCAAGCGATACGAGGATTATAGCGATGCCGATACACCTGTCAGTCTGACCGACGAGAATATTGGGATTCGATACGAAAATAATGATATGCGGGAAGATACACTGCTATTGCTGCGATATAATTGTCCAGATGGAGACTGTGATGTTGCATGTATGGGATGGCCAGATTTACATCGTCATGTCAGAAATGTACACCACAAGGAAATTTGCGATTTGTGCTCGCGGCATAAAAAAGTATTTACACATGAACACGAACTTTATACAAAAGCCGAGCTACATAACCACAACCGAAAAGGAGACGATAACCCAGGAGCTATCGATCAGAGTGGATTTAAAGGCCATCCTTTATGTCAATTCTGTGGATTGAGATTTTATGGAGAAGATGAGCTTTATGTTCATTGCAGAGAGAAACACGAGCGATGTTTTATTTGCGATAGGAGAGAAGGTCCCCCACAATATTTCCAGAACTTTGACACTTTGACATTACATTTCCGGCAAGCACATTTCCCGTGTATGGAACGGCAATGTGTGGAGCAAAGATTCCAAGTTTTTGAGACGGAAATGGATTATAAAGCTCATCAACTGAAAGAGCACGGGGATTCTCTGTCTAAAGATGTACGCAGGGATGCGAGAGTGGTTGATATTGCATCTTTCGATTATAGAGCTCCATATATTCAGGAGAGAAGAGGCGGTGGGAGTCAGAGAGAGCAGAGAGATGGCCGAGGACGAGGGAGAGGAAGAGATCCAAACGCGGAGCCAGTACCAGCTTCAACTGCTCAACCACTACGGCGGGATGAACAGGCATTTCATAGACAAATGGCTATTCAGAGCGCCCAATCTGTCACTACACGAACATTTGGAGGCCAATTGACTGCAGCTCCTGCGCCAACGCCAGCGCAGTCTCGAGTTTCTCCGACGCAAGAGCCACAGAGAAATAATACTCCGCGTCCTTCAGCGAGTGTAAATGCGGTGTCAGAAGGTGTGGGAAATATTGACCTCTCATCAAATTTATCTTCCCAAGAGCAAGCTCGCCAGCTTCGGCATAGAGTTGTGATTGATCGAGCTACAACTATGCTTCAGAATGATCAAGCGAAACTTGACCAATTCCGAAACTCGATATCATATTTCAAAACCAATGCTCTCACAGCAACAGCACTCATCGACTCGTTTTTCGCTCTATTTTCAGACACCACATCCAGTGCTCTCGGAACACTCATTCGTGAAGTTGCGGATTTGTACGAAGACAAGACCAAGTCAGATGCCCTGAGAACAGCGTGGAATGACTGGCGAGCTATTAATGAAGACTACCCATCGTTACCAGTAACAAGTACCAACAACGGTTCAATACCCCTCGGTTGGGCCTCAAAAGTCACCCCCAACGCCTCCTCCTCCTCCTCCGGCCAACCATCAGCCGCAAAATCAACACGAGTCCTCAAGCTCAAATCCTCTACCGCGCAATCCTCACGCTCCCAGGTCTCCCAAAACAAATCCTGGGGCGGCTCATCATCATCGTTAACCGCTCCATCTAGTAACGCTTTCCCGGGCCTCCCACCACCTGCGGGCTCAGCAACCAGACAAGGGAAGGGAAATGTTACGACTGTTCCTTGGGTTCAACCTGTTGCTTCCACTGCTGGAGGACCGTCTTCGAACCCGCCTTCTGCTCCTACTTCGAGACCCGCTTCGAGGGCTGCGCCGAGGAAGGGGGGTGGAAGTGATGCTTTTCCGGCGTTGCCGAAGGCTGCGAAACCTCAGAGTTCGATTTTTGGGTATGGGAGTGGGATGGTGAGACGGGATGGGGGAAGGGGAACTGCTGGGCCGGCGTTTTCGTGGGGTGGTAATGCGAATGGTGGGGGTGGGGAGCAGAGTAGTTCGGGGGTGGCGGATGATAATGAAGGGGAGGAGGTGAGTGGGAAGGGGAAGAAGAAGGGGAATCAGGGGAAGAAGAAGCAGGTTCTTATGAACTGGGGATGAGAGGGGAATAGTGGATGGATTTTGGATTTTACAAAAAGTCCTGTGCCTGAAGAAAAGGGGAGGTTATGCTTGCTCGAGAGTCATCGTGATTCTAAGTCGCTTTTTGATTGTTAGCGTTTCTTGCATCAGCGAATGTTTCTGCCGCAGCGAGATTATCTTGGGATAAGGATGGGAAAAGAATGGTAGATGATTTGTTGTCTTTATCTGGGGGGTGGTAGATAGATGGCTAGGAGATGAAGTATAAAAGCGAAATCTTTTTAAATGAGATTTCTTCATGTGCGCGTGGGTTTGTTGGTTCATGGTAGCTCTCTTATTCATTTCGGGAACAGACGACAAGATATATGTCCAAGGTATCTTCGAGTCGTGGCTTGTTTGTGGCTTACTTGTGGCTTACTCGTGGTTTATCTTTCACTTGCTAGCTTATCTTTCACCCACCAGCTTAACTTTTACTTACTAGCTTCTCTTTCACCTACTAGCTTACGTTTCACCCACCGGCTTACGCACAACATCCCCTGAGTTATACCTCGGATTTTCATCTTAAGATTATATCTCCGAAGTATATATTTCTCCAATAGTAAGTCATCTTTTCTGCAAATCTTTAATGAAGAAAGTTCTAGTCAATATAAATAACGCTAGCAATACTCAACGTATCAACCCAGAAACCCGAATCAAGAGGGTGACTAATCACATGACCGAAAATCCTCTAGCCTCAGGCGTCCAGGTCATCGCTGTGCCTCAAACCACCTTCTACATCTTCTCCCATAACAAGTTAAGAATCAAAACCTCAATATGGATCAAACAGCCATTCTTCGATTGGAGCCTATGAAGCAGCTTGTCGAGGTATGACTAATTGAGCGAATATGGATGTGGGAGAGGGACTGATTTATTCTGTAGGCTGTTGATGATGGAGATGATTGGACTGGATTGACGGATCCTGTGGCGAGGAGGAAGAGACAGAATAGACTGCATCAGAGGGCGTGGCGTGAGTGATTTTCATATGATTGGATTGTTACAGTTTATATCACGAGATTGAGGAACTGGATTTCATATTTTTGAGATTTTATAACTTGATATGACTCGCAGCAAAAGAATACTTCTAACAATTCAATAGGGCGTCGAAAAGCACAAGAAGAAGTCTCCTCACATAATATCCAACAAGGCATGATAATTTCAGACCCTGATATGGAGAACACACCACCTCAACACCAAACCTATAATCAGACAATAACCTACCTCAACTCTCAATCATCATCCAGTAATACGCTTCTTCCCGCAAGAACACCGACATTCTTAGACCTTCTTACCTTCAATGATGAACAGTATTTTCATCATCTCCTTCGTACAATCGACGACACCAAGCCAGATATATCTCACCCCATAATTCCACCTATTCTCCCATACCTGAATACGACAACTTACCAGCAGCCTCTTCCGCCCATCTTGTTCCCACTCGCTCCAGATCACCGATTGTTGACTTTAATTCGTAAGTAACCAAGGTTTTCGAATCCACTTGCACCAAAGTCACTTATTCTTTCCACCCCTATTATTGATCTAATACATGCCAAACAAGAATAATCCTAACCCACTCCCAAAACTAGAATACAACGTCCTCCGCGCAACCCTCCAAATAATGTCCCTCCTAACCCTCTCCCCTCCCCTCCCAACCTACTGCTCAGCAGCCCTCCTCATCCCCCCACCACCCCCCACCTCCCCTTCATACCCACCAAACACCATTCCCCCTTCCCTAGTGCCAACACCACTCCAACAGTCCATACCCCACGACCCATGGATAGATCTCCTACCCTGTCCACAGTTACGAGATAACTTCATACTCAACAACATCTCCCTCGAAGATGATGATTTATGCTGTGATCTCGTAGGCGGGTTGTATGAAGGTTTTAACGATGTGGAGAATCGAGGGGTTATCGTCTGGGGGGAACCATGGAGGGTTAGCGGGTGGGAGGTTAGTGAGGGGTTTGCGAGGAAGTGGGGGTTTTTGCTGAGGGGGTGTGTTGAGTTGGTTAGGAGTACGGATTTTTATAGGGAGGGGAGGGGGGAGGGGAGGTTGGTTGTTGAGGGTTAGGGATGAGGGGATGGAGTTTTGTGGCTTGATGTGGAATATGGGTCTTTCGATGACGGTCCACGGAGGTGAAAATGGATTCAAGAATAGAAGCAGAATCTTCTGATTCGACCTCATGTCCTTTGAGGTATAGATTCAATGTCTAACAAACAAAATAAGAGGGAGTGAGTGCATACCTCCACCCATCAGCACTTATGTACTCGAAGCCGAATTTGTAGTTGGAAGGATTATTCACGGGGTCATTTCCGTCGCAGTTCCCCAATTTTGCGTTCAAGATACCCATATAAGATGGAGCAGCAGTTAGCGGTTGAGTGGGGTCTATGAAGTTGGTGACTGCAATAGTCAGACTGTTGGGGTTGCCAGAATTATAACTAAAGATAAATCAGAAAAAAGAAGCCTCAAACTCTCAAGGGGTATGAATGTGCTTACTCTCTTATTGAGTCGCCTTGGCCGCAGAAATCAATAATGGCATTATGAGCTGCATCATTGTCAACATATACAGTGCCAGAAACCCCATGGCAATTGAGGTGATTGTTTTTTTGTTTTTTTGCTGTCTTCGTCAAGAAGGTCCCCATCATACTCGGCAGGGCTGAGGGTGTTGTCCTTCATGGTGTATATATAGTCGGCATTCCACTTCTTTAGGGTGGGAAGTTCTATGGTAACCCAGACACTTTTGGGGTGTGCTACAGTGCACATCAGTAAGTCTTGACTGCAAAGTGCCGAGCAAAGGTTCCAAACGTACCATTCTTGTGGTTGAAAACTCTTGTCTCTCCCTTCGCATATTTTGCCACAGCAAAAGACCAAACTCGAGTAAAATATTTTCTTTGTTTGTTGGTTCCGCCAAAATCCTCGATGAACTTTTCGTTGAAGATATCCCAAAAGTAGAGAAATCCCGGATTGGCTTTGCAGAAGTCTATTGCCATAACTTGACCCTCATCCCCCATGTAGAGTAGGATCTTATCTTCCTGGGGAATCCTAGCTTCTGTCATCCAATCGGCCACTTTCTTCGGGTCAAGGGCATCGTTTGGCACTCTCTCGCGTTTGACATGAGGCAGAGCAGAGACAGAAACATGATTGAAGAATAAACTTGTGAAAAGGACTGTAAAGATCAAACTCAAGGATCTAGAAGATAAGGAATTGTTAATAGAAACGAAGCACAGTCATGATTTATCGAATTAACAGATCTTGGGCTGGATTTAGGTCGAGCTTTTATGTCGATGGGATAAAGAATCTTTGAAAATGCAGGGTTATGAAGAAAGTAAGTTAAAGTAGGCAGTTGTCTCTTATAAGAAGTCTTGTGTTTGTGGAAGTCAGTAATTTACTCCCGCCATCTGCTGCAATCCTCCCTGAATGACATAAAAAGGTTGCAGAAAGGTCCTAAGGTTGGTTGAAAGATTCTCCAGTTGGCAATTAAATTAAAAGCGAATTTAGAAAATGCCACAACGGATGAAACTCCAACATCAGATTTTGCTAGAAGGGAGACAGGGCCCTGGGATTGACCTCCAAGAGACCCATTCAATAATGGCTCAACACAACTTCTCATAGGTTCTTATGACGGAGTTACCTCCTGAAACAACCACCTTTCTTAAGTCACAAAATTGTTTGTTGGTTGGTGATTCCACCAATTCATGTCATACTTTGTAAGGCAAGGCAAATTTCCATGGAGAGCTGAAAAGTTGGGTGGCTTATAATTACTGTTAGGGCACATGAAGATACATGAATTGCTGGTGTTGTTGCCGCCTGTAATAGCCTAGCAGGCGATGTTGGTGATTTTTTTTTAAATAACGACAAAACCAACACAACTTTATGTTGGTTTATGGGACCCTATTCGTTGACCAACTCGCCATCATCACATGTGGAGTTATTTGCCACCAGACAATTTTGAAGCCTTATGGACGAAGATGAATGCGCTCCAACCCCAACAACACGACAAGAGGATACTTTGTTAGAGGTGTCTGCTAGCGGCGATGTAACTAGAATGGGACAACTTTTACAAAAATAAGAAATGCGGTCAGCAGCGTTAGTGCCCAAGACGCGACGCTTTTTTCTAGATCTCGAACATACCGTTAGCTATTTGGTTCCCATGGTGCAAGCCGCCGCGAATACAGGTCAATCTGTAATGGCCAAGTTTCTTATTAACTTCAGAAACCAACACGACATTCGAGTTGAAACACTTGCTAATCAGGATCCAATCGATGATGCCCTGGGAAGCGGTGATATTGAAACAGTACGGGCCATTTTTGAGGCAATTCCCGAATCTAATTCTTACGAATCCTACGATCTTGGCCATGGCGCAAAGCCCCTCAGCCGAGCAGTCGGCAACAGTATGGAACGAGATCCTTCCAAAAGAACCAACAAATACTTGCCATTGATCGTGTTCTTGTTGGAAAACGGAGCGAAGCCGAAAAATTCGTACAGCCCGCTTGGATGCCCTCTTCGGTCGGCTGCTGGACAATCCTCGTTGGAGATAGTCGAGTTACTTTTTAAGTACACCGGTTCAGTTGGGAACACAGGAGCATGCCATACCGCAGCCAAGTTCAACAGAATTGATGTACTGGAGGTTTTGCTAGCCCATGGAGCTGATATCAATGAGTATCTGGGGACTGAGATTGGCGGGTATTTTGGAGATTTGGCAACTCCACTACATGTTGCCGCGAGACACAAGAGTAGTGAAGCTGTGAAGTGGCTTTTGAACCATGGTGCTGGATTGGATTCCAGGGATGCAGAAGGAAAGACCCCAGTAGACGTTGAGGCTGAGGAAGGGGGTCGTGAAATTATGTATTTCTTGAATTGTAGTGGTGGGGGAAGCGGTGGAAGCGGAAGTAGATTTGGGTGCAGTCAAAGGTAGTTGCTTCGTGTTTCAATTGAGAATTTTATTTCTACGTTCACCCTCCCAAGTTGGTCCTCGTGCTTCATGGCACTCAATTAGTATCCATATATCCAGATAACTCCAAAACACACCTCACCATCGCGTCTTTCCGCCCCAACGAATCCCACTCGGCCAATACTAGTTGATTCTCTGATGAGCCTCTTCCTCTTGGTCCAAACCACAAATGAGGCTTGTGTTGAGTTGGGAAGATCCTCAGTATTGTAGGTCATGGAGAATTGATTGATTTGTGCAGGTAGTTATCTAAGGTCTATATATAAGGAGTGAATGATGATTACATAAGTGACATCATAATGAATGAATGATATAATGACGATATAATGATGATATAATGATGATGTTATGAATCCAGCACAACAGCTTGTAATATAAGAAAGGAAACATCAGGCAATAAGTTTCAATCCGAAATTCCGGACTCAAGATCTGAGAGAACCCCTGCCCCAAGCTAATGCACTCTGCTTATGCGCCAACGCCCGATGTGGAAGCGCCACATATCGGAACAGGGGGCATGGTGGATCTTACCCCGTAACAAAGCTTGATTTATACCAAATCTTTTGAAGTGATGGCTGTAGATGGCGTGGATATGAAGCCCAGAATAGAGTTAGCTTACAAGGGGTTCGGTTGAAACAGAGGGGGGGGGGGGGTTAAAGATATATAAGGATGGATTTCCTAGCGCATGGCACACTTTCCAAAATCCAAACACCAAGCACTTTCTTCTTTCCGAATTTGTACTTTATCCATTAACTGTACCTTCCCAATCACATACCACACCATTTTGAAATAGTAAAGAGTTTCTCTGCCACCAAACGATAAAAAATGCCTGCCATGACAGGATTCGTCCACTTCGACCCAGAAAAAGACATTCCTTCACTCAAAGGAAAAGTCGTTTTCGTTACTGGAGGTACAAGACCACCCGCTACCCCATTCTGAACTTTACTGATTTCCATCAAGGTACGGCAGGACTCGGCGCCGCCTCATGGCAGGCACTCGCAAAGCACGAGCCGGAACATGTATATTTCAGCGGCCGAAATTCCAAAACAGCAGACGCCCTTATACAAAAGTTCAAGAGCCAAGTCCCATTCGCATCAATCACTTTCATGGAGATGGATCTCGATTCTCTTGCTGCAGTAAAGGAAGCCGCTCGCAAATTCTCCCATGACCGATTGGATATTCTGATGTGCAATGCTGGCATCTTGAATGTTCCCCCAGCATTGAGCAAAGATGGCTATGAAACCCATTTTGCGACTAATTTTCTGGGACATGCGATGTTGATCCGGGAGTTGATGCCCGTCATGCTCAAAACGGCGAAGATTAAAGGAGCGGATGTGCGCATTGTGCTTCTCTCATCGGTTGCTTGGAAGTACCTCCCGAAAGGAGGGATTATATTCTCCCAATTGGGGAATCCACAAGAGTCGGGAATGGGAAAAATCTATCGAAATGGGCATGTGCTTGTTTCTGATAATAAATATCCAGTTGCTAACATCCTCTCAGGCAGAGTAAAGTCGCAATGCTCCTTTACGCGGTGGAGCTAGCGAGGCGTTATCCCAGCATCACTTCCGTCTCGGTACATCCAGGAATCGTCGAAACGAATTTGATGATGGGATTATCTCCTTTGATGCTGAAGGTAACCTCCGTGATCAATTTCGTTCAAGGCACCCCCATGATGAAAGAGGAACAAGGCAGGCTTAGCCAACTTTGGGTGGCCGCTGGTGGAAAGAAGAGTGAGATTGTCAATGGGGCTTATTATGAGCCCGTTGGGGTAATGTGTAATGACAAGCTAAATTCAACCGCAAAGGACAAGAATTTGGCAAAGGAGCTGTGGGATTGGACTGAAGGAGCGCTGAACAAGATTGAATAGAGAAGAAAATCTGAAAGCGCTTTGAGATAGAGAACGAGATGAATAATAAATGATCGAGATTAAGATGTCTCTTCCTTTGCTTGATACTCGCGTTCTGCCATTGCAATGATTTGAGTTGTCGGCCTTAGGAAAGTACTATCAGTTTCGACATCCATTAAGGTGCCAACGGAAGTGTATTCGAGAGGGAGAATTGGATGTGGTCGGTCGCGAAAGCCTGGCGTTGTCGCGTTTCTGAAACCGCGAGCTAGATAATCCCGGAAGAATAGTTGATCCGATCCGAAATAAATTTCCTAAATTTCGGAATGCCACAACCGAAAACAACCCGAACGGCCTCATGAGTTGCAGCTTTCTCCACTTCTCCGTTGCCGCTCACTTTCGCAGGGAAGTTCCCAAGAGTGGGTGAATCGTGGGGGAACAGCTAGAACTACATCCGTAGATACCGTCAGAACCCGATGTCACACTAAGAAGGCCTCATTTCACTAGAAATACGACTGAAAGACATACATCAATCATTAGAGCAACAAGCATACCGAACAGTCCACCTCAAATATAGATTTTATACCTTCAGACCACTCCTTCCTTTGTTCCTCTTCGTTACGGCTGTATTAGATTCATAAAATGGTGTGTAGGGTCCACTATCCCCAAAATTTGAGCCATTTCTAACAGTCAGCAGGTCTCAGAAGTAAAAGCATCGGTGTTACATGGGGTCGAGGAGTTGAAGATTGTGAGTTGATATACAATTTACTTTCGAAATATGTATTAATAATCCCAAAGGAAGTTCGTCAACTGCCCTCTCCAGACGCAACAGAAGTACAAGTAGCAGTTCAAGCAACCGGACTTTGTGGCTCAGATCTCCACTATTTTAACCACTATCGAAATGGAGATATCATCGTTCAAGAACCCCTAACTCTCGGTCACGAATCCTCAGGTATAGTCACAGAAGTTGGTTCAGCTGTCACAGATCTCGAGGTCGGAGATAAAGTAGCCCTTGAGGTTGGCTTACCATGCTTGGAGTGTGAGTTGTGCAAGGAGGGGCGATACAATATTTGTAAAGCCTTGAGATTTCGAAGTTCGGCAAAATCATTTCCTCATTTTCAAGGAACTCTTCAAGAGAGGATAAATCATCCTGTGGTGTATTGCTACAAGTAAGCATACTTTGAACTTACACAAGTTTGAAACTATACTAACAACCTAGACTTCCACCAACCGTCTCTTTAGAGCAAGGAGCAATCCTCGAACCTCTCGGCGTAGCAATCCATGGCTCAAGACGGGCAGCTCTCAAAGAAGGAAGCACAGTTTTGATCTTCGGAGCAGGTGCCGTTGGACTTCTCTGTGCAGCAATGAGCAAAGTAAACGGCGCAAAGAAGGTAATCATCGCAGATATCCAAGCAGAAAGAGTAGAATTCGCGGTCCAAAACAAATTCGCGGATGCTTCAATTGTTGTCCCGATGAAGAGACCGCAAGCCATCGAGGAAAAAATTGCATTCGCAAAGGAAGTTGCCGAGTTGGTCAAAGCACAATCTGAGAAGGGAGAAGTTGATGCAGTTTTTGAATGTACTGGTGTTGAATCTTGTTTACAAGCTGCTATTTACGTAAGTCTCCGTTTCATAAACTAAAAGAAGTTACTCATAGAAATAGTCAACTCGACCAGGAGGACGAATAATGCTCATCGGAATGGGAAGTCCCATCCAAACTCTTCCAATATCAGCAGCTGCACTTCGAGAAGTAGATCTTGTTGGTGTCTTCCGATACGCCAATACATACAAAGAAGCCATCGAATTAATTTCGAGTGGTAATCCTCTTCTTCCTGACTTGTCGAAATTGATTACGCAGCGGTTCAAGGGCTTTGGAGAAATCCCGAATGCGTTTGCGATGGCGGGACGGGTGAAGGATGATGAGGGAAACTTGGTGTTGAAAGTTCTTGTTGATACCGAGAGTGCGTGAAAATGGTTGGTAGCTGCTGTGTATTGCTCTTTGGAACGGTCAGTGTACGCCAGATCCACTTCAATATAGTACCAATCCGCAACAAAACTACATTATGCTTACTGTATCATATCATAGATAAGAGGCTAAACAGCTAGCAAGGTATCATATTAGCCGGTTGGCACTATATAATGTTGGGGATTTGGACCAACCAACTAAGTCCCTACTCGGCGAGGTGCAACGCGCTTTCCCTTTCTCAATTTGCAACCAGATCACGGCAACTTGAACCAACCGAAAGACTTAATCTTATATTCACTTGTGGAGTTTTTTCTTCTTCTTCAAAATAAGATTTAGTGGGTTAGAAATGCTCAATTTGACTACGATACCAAGAGCTAGCAAATTTCTTGACTCTCCCCCCATCGCAAAACCGAATTTAACTTTAACGTGCCCGCTTTCTAAGCTGTATCTTTTGGCTCATGTTTCGAAATACAGATCCTTCCAAATGCATACTCTGGGGAGTTCCTGGCCCCTTGAAATCCCATCCCATATCATACTCAGTGATAAGCTTCGTGAAAATTATTTTTATCAACCGAACAGCGAAAAAGCGACCTGGGCAAACATGAGTACCAAAACCAAATCTAAGAACCGTCAGCGTAATTTAGGAGCTTGTTTAAAACTTGAATCAACGTACATCTGGTTGGTTTCATGGGCGTGTGATGCTGCCCAGATATTAACACCTTCCTCAGTTCGAGCGCCCGCAAGTGACAGCTTCAAATAGCGATAACCGTCGAAAGCGTCAGGGTCTGTGAAGAGTTGCGGATCTCGCTGAGAAGCCGACACTGGGAAAGCAATTCGTGTTCCCACCGGAAGTGTCATTCCATCGTGAAATTGAAAAGGTTCACCGATGACGGTTCGTTGGGTACCCACTATCTTAAAATGTAAGCAAATGCGCAAGAGCATGTAAAGGCTGATATATTACGTGTATTTCCTGGATGCAGTCTATTGCATTCTCGAATGAAACTGTCTTGCAATGGAAGTGCATTGACAACCTTTGCGGTGAGACCAAATCGAGCAATTGCCTCATCAGCCTCCTTGCGTAGAGGCTCTAGGTACTCTGGGTATGCGAGGACTTTCCAGATCATTTGGGCCACTGAGAATCCGGTTGGTGTGTAGGAAGCACCTAGAAGATGGATCAGTTGATGAGAAATTTGCCAAAGTGGTGGAGAACCTTGTTCTCTGACTGGAAGCTCTGGAAGCATATTGATAGTCCATTCGATTGCATCGACCTGAGGCTTGCGATTTTTGTTGTTTTTCATCTGTTCCATGCGGTCGGCAAAAGCATCGGAAACAATGTTCATGATTCTTCTCTGGCGTCTTCTTTGCACATATGTTATGGAATATTGCAACATATCTTGTAGAAAGTTAAATGGGTGAATGAAAAACAGCGCACCTGTAATGCCATGACCTTGGAAGTAATCGTAGGAAGCCTTGCGGAATTCTGAACCTCTGCAAAGCTCCTTCCCGAAAATAATTCTGGATGACATACGGTGAGCAATCTGGCAAGTTGACGCCACCGTTGTAAATGATTTCCAGTCTTTTAGTATTAGCTTGTGTGGTTTTCAGTCAAATGCATCGGGTGCTTACCTTCCAGTTCACCAAACTCTACCGCGAAAGTCATTGCCGCTTCATCGATAAAAATATCAGTTGCCTCGACTGCACCATTGGTCTTATTAGTAGTCCTCAACGCCAATGAAACCACAAGTCAACATACGTAAAGGCGGATTAAGCCCCTTCTTGGTCGTGTAGACCATTCGATCGTCGGCAAATAAATCTCCGATCCCGTATTTCATGAACAACACATTTTTGGCCAGCAAATTAATATTAATGGAGATGAAACTTACATCCTGTATACTGGCGAACAAGTTCAAGTGATCTCGGTGTGCTTGCTTGATATCAGAAAGATACTTGAGCGGCAGAACTGTATATTCTTTACCCCAGTAGGTGATGCGAAACGGCTTGCCTAACGCTTTATTCACCTGCAGCTAAATAAGAAATATTTTCCAATATGTGACTGAAGCAGCTTACTTGGTTGTACCCTCGATCAATCAGATCTGAAGTCGGACATGGATACTGAAATAATTGTCTCCATGACCGTCGGATGATCGGGAAAGATTTGGAACTTAAACGAGGTCGGAACTCGTTAATAAACCAGAGAAGAGAAATGACGAGAATCCATAGCCAGTAGCTTTCGAAGCAAGACATCTTTGCATTTGAAAATGGTCAACACTTGGATATTATTGTTATATTTTCAAGAAGAGTGAGAAAGAACTCTGGTATATATCTGACATCTAACTTGGTAACCGAGTTGGAGCCACGTAAGAAAACAGACTGATTAACCCGCGACTAACCAACGCTTTGAACTTGAATCTAGAAAGGGGACTGATCCATTTAGATTTGACGCGAGGAATTCTATCCAGAAAACAAGACATTGCATTAAAAGTGGCTTTCTAAGTACTAAGAATACGCAGATACATCGGTAATGCTACCGAGGTAATATGACATTATTGATCCACCATCAGCAAGCCCAGTATAAGAGGAAAATAAGATGGCTGATGTGATATAAGCATGAAGCAGGAGCAGCCCCTCCTTTGGCATCCAGTCATCGTGTAAAGGGTAATTGGCTAAGGTACTATAATTGTGGGTGTAGCTTGGGACGAATTACAGGGACTTTCCCAGTCTGGCATCAGTGCCCATTGAGGATAATCGCCAACATAGACCAACTTCGATTAACTTCCTGCATTGGAAGGTTGGAAACAAATGAATATGATTCTTATGCGTTTCTTGCACACGTGCCAATGAATTACTTATCCCAGAAATATCTCATCTCTATCACATTTAAATTACCCACTTTGGAGCTGCTCCTAAAGCCTTAAGGTGTTTCAATTTTCTGTCTTTTCTCTGTCTTAATTACAGGTAACGTGGTTTATCAGCACCTCGTCAATATCAGTACCTCGCCACTTGAAATCTCATACAAAAAACGTCTGTGCACAACCGTGCACTTTCCGTATTTATTAATAAAAAAATCTAAAATTGAAATTTTAGTTTTATTAATATAAGAGTATTCTTAATTCTTAGTTTTTAAATATTACTTATCTTATAT